>MU188307.1:42542-64477 GCA_016904865.1 Pissodes strobi
AACTTTTTTTGACAAAGCATATTTTTTCTTTTCATGATGCCAACCCAGCTTCGTAGCTCTACTGTTTTGCCTTTTTTTCGCCGAAAACCGCATTTTTCTTGTTTTTTTAATTAAATTATTTTTTTCTTATTTCGTTTTCTAATACTTTTATTAACTCTCCGAACAATTTTTAACGCTTTTTTCAACTTTTTCTCGTTTTTTCGATTTTTTTTGAGTAATGGGGGAGGGGTATAATTAATAATAATAATAATAATAATAATAATAATAATAATAATAATAATAATAAAAGTAGAAAAATAGTATATTTTGCAAGTATAAGTATTTGTTATAGACGAGTATCTTAATGAAAATTCTGTATATGTATAACTATCATTAGTGAATGTCTAACAAATCAATTAAAATATAAGAGTAGAAGATGAGTATAATATTAGTATAACATGTAATATTAAGACACGAGTATCTTAATGACGACAAGAGCCGTAAGCGAATGTTTGTTATAAACTAGTATCTTAATGAAACATCTATATCTTGACGATTTCCATTAAAATTTAAGTAGCATATATCTAACAAAGCAATTAAGTAAACTATAGAAGTTGAAAATTTGCAATGAACAATTAATTATATTCATTAAGACACAAGTATGAGTGTTTATAATAAACTCATTATGTTTCTTAATGAATCTCATTAAAATATAGGAAGAAAATGTCTAATAAATCAAATACAATAAAGAAGTAGGAAATTGGTATATTTTGCAATGAGAATTTAATGATAGTTATTAAGACGCGGGTATGAGTGTTTGTTACAAACTCGGAACTTAATGAAAATTCTGTATATTTATGATTATCATTAAAATAGAGGTAGTAAATGTCTAATAAATCAATTAAAATATAAGAGTAAAAGATGAGTTTAGTATCAGTAAAATATGTAATATTAAGACACGAGTATGTTAATGGCGACAAGAGCCGTAAGCGAATGTTTGTTATAAACTGGTATCTTAATGAAACATCTGCATCTTGATGATTTTTATTAAAATTCAATTAGCAAATATCTAATAAAGCAATTAAACGAGAGAAGTAGAAAATAAAATTTGCAATGATCAATTAATTATATTTATTAAGACACAAGTATGAGTGTTTCTAATAAATTCATATCTTAATGAAAATTATGTTTTTTAATGAATCTCATTAAAGTATAGGAAGTAAATGTCTAATAAATCAAATAGAATAAAGAAGTAGGAAATTGGTATATTTTGTAATGAGAATTTAATGATAGTTATTAAGACGCGAGTTTGAGTGTTTGTTACAAACTCGTAACTTAATGAAAATTTTGTATATTTATGATTATCATTAAAATAGAGTAGAATTTTCTGAATATTTAGTAATAAAATTGAAGCAATTAATGTTTTATCAGATATCCGAGGATTTTTTGAGAAAAGTCATGAAAAATGCATGTATTGTAGGTAAGCAAAATATTACCGAGTGATTGTTAAAAGATTCTATTAAATGAATTGTGTTACATATCATAATTAAAGTTTACACACCTAATTTCAATTACACAATATGAATTAAAAAAAAAACTAAACCAAACGTCTCTCTAATAAATCCAAACTTGACCTTTACGAGATATATTTAACCCACTGTGTTGGCTGATCGTCTTTGCTTGACGATTGTGTCCGATATAATCCGATAACATACGAGGCGCCCTTTAACTCGGTGTTCTCATCTATCCCTCTCTAATTTGATTGCTCTGTATAACTGTCCTCTCTGTGCATTATATACTCTTTGCTAATAGTATGTTTATTTATGTTTTAAATTTTTCGTGTAGTTATTTATAAGATTCGTTTTAAGTATGATGATGCTCATAAGGACAAATGCAGATTTTTACAAAAATTAGTACGGTGTCAAAATACAGATTATTTGCTGTATGAGTATATCAGGTCTGATTTGACACCCCTTTATATGCAAAGTCTCTTGAAATTTTTCCCAAAAGCATTTTTTACCAAAATTTATCAGACTCGTGGCACATTCTATTTATATCCTTAATTACTGTTTCCTGAAGGTGTAGTGTAACTTACGACAAATTATGCAGCTTCAGCTCCCTGGCAATCACCTCTTTTAACTTCACCAGATCTCCAGGCGATAGTTCTTCATCCATGTTAAAGTTCGGGAATTCATCTTCAGTTGCCAATGCAGCTGAAGAGCAGATAATAGCAAAAAATACACAGAACACTAAATTATGAACATTCATTTTGCAGATTCTTGATATTCTAATGCACTGTTTTTGAACTGCGCGATATTGTCAGTAATCACGATGGGAATACTAAAAAGTTTCGTTATGATTGTAGTTTATATAAAAAAAAATAATCTTATGGAGAGATATGGTAGGATGTCTAGAGTGGTAGCAAAAATTTGGTACGTCATTAATAAAGAATTTGCGCATAATATTATTGGTTTTGATGCTTGATAAAAGCGCTATTGTCACTCGTGATTTAAGAAAATATATTCAATTCAATGCTTCTGCTTATCTTATCAAGAATCCCAACAACTTTTGCGTTTGCCATTTTTCACTGTTTAAGAGCTGAAGCTTTGAAATGAGTGCACTTATAAAACATATAAACATTTTATTTACAAAACATTAATAATATCCAGTCAACCGATAGTCCATCTTTCACTATCTGTTTCCAATTCAATTCATTAAGTGGCATGCTGTACTATTGCAATGCACAATACTGTCAATGGCTTCGTTGATTGCGTCAACGGCAGAATTCACCGGATTTTGAATGATGAGGTCAACAATGCCTAAAATAATTCCATGGAAAAGGCTAATTAGGACCTCATCCATCAGGTCAATAATAAAATCCAAAAGTCCCAGTCCGGTGAATTTAATTGTGATGGAACTAAAACATTTGACATAAAACATATCAGGGAATTTAGTTGATAAATATTTAAGTAGAAGTGACATTGGCTTAGCCTATATTTTACGATCCCTAAAATATTTCATACCCACTATCTTTGACATCGGCATCATCAACGAAAGCATGATAGTTGGTGAAGTTGAAGCCCACATGGAGATTGAGCTTGACATTTGACACTTCGGCGTCTACGGCCCCTGTAACGCTCAGCAGAATAATCTTGGTGTGATAGTCGTAGGTAAGCTAAAAATACAAAACTGAACTTAAAATAATGCATTTTTGAAATCAGATTGTACGAGAAGGCGTGCCCAATGGCTCTAGCCCACCATCGTGAACAAACTCATCTTAAGAAATTCTAGCTCTCTCTCTCTCATCCAGTTACGCTACTGGACATTTTTTTAGTTAGATTGCGAATGTCTGTTTAACTGCCGCAAAAATATGTGAGGGATGAGGTTTTTAACATTCGGGTGTGTATAAATAAACGTATGGGATTCTTGTTTCGGTTCGTAGCGAAACAAGACCTGTTTTGGATTTCGCAGACTAATCTGAGATCTGCGTGTTTATATTTTTCGAAATTACCGGTAATTAACAGCTTTTATATAGCCAGTTACCTATTACTGCTTCTGTGCTCCTGATACAAAGCAGTAATTAGGGGGTCGTTGCACCATTGATTTTTCAGTATTTCCGGGGCGGAACCCGGAACCAAACCATCCGAAATGATGTCTGTATTAGACACAGACGATGACGTTTCTGTTATATCCCTAGACTCGGACTCGGGACATTCCTTGAATGAATCCCGAATCCAACTGTATTTGTGCAAATTAAAAAACCACCCGAAATATAATAGATGTATAGAAATTATTCCATTACTAACCAGTGCAAACGCTGCGCGCTGGTTCGAAACTCGAAATTAAAACGGCCATCGATACAGTGAAAACTCACTTGGCCCGGGACCACAAGGCTGTTTTCAAACGACTCTGTGTATCTTCCAGAATCGACACTGGTAACAAAAAGTCAATTAGCTCAGAAACATCCCCAACGCTGAAAAAGCAAAAGTTAGGGTCCGTAGACACGAATACATCGAAAGAAATTGAGCCAAAAACAGACCACCAAAAACCGCCTAGCGACAACGAGGCAGGTATACTTGCGCAGTTTGAATCTGCGCACCTGCAGAACGTAAATCAAGACAAGGCAGAATTCAAACTCCCGTATAAGACCATCCCCTTCAAAAAAAGGGATCAGAATGGTAAACCTGGACGTAGGGGGTGAACTATTACCCCTGAAAAACAAATTTCAGTCCTTATCGGATACCGAGACGGAAGATCTCGACGATAAAAGCACCCAAGGTTCCTCGCAAGCTTCCACCGCCCATAAAATTCGGAACAAGGTAAAACGCAACCGTCAAAAAAAGAACAAAACCACCCCTAAACCTTCACAGTCCAAAAAGACACCACTGCCACCGCCAATTGTCATTAAAGGTGGAGCACAAGATCATGACATAATAAAACAAACGCTTACAGATATGCACGTAGCCGACTATAGCCTGAAATATACTAAAAATTCGGTATTTATATATTGTGCTCTTAATAAAGACTGGGCTAATCTAAAGCGACTATTCGAAAGGGAGAAAATTGAATTTCGCTTATATGCGGAGGCAAGTCAGAAAACTCACGCCTTCGTATTGAGAGGATTCAAACCAGAAACCATCCGTACCCTACACACGGTTTATCAGTCAAAACCGTGTTTGAAATGAAGAAGACGAGAGTGCCACTAAGTGGTACTCGAGGCCTCGATCACCTTACGTAAACTGAACCAAGACGTCAGACTCTTATCGCATATACGTATTTCCTGGGAAAACCGACGCGCCACCAAGACAATTATGCAGTGTAAGAGATGTCAGGGGCACGGGCATTCAATGCCCCATTACCAAAGAAAGTGGGCCTGCTTTAAATGTGCAGGTCCACACCAAATCATAGAGTGCAATAGTAACACTGTAAGATGCGCGAACTGTATTGGTGACTGAGGTGAGCACAGGGCAATAAGCACGCAATGCCCAGTGTATATATACAAAATACAGCAGACACAACCATCTACCCAACAACCAAAGCAAGAATACCGGCCAGCGCCACCCCCCGCCAACCCTGCATGACAAGGAAGCCACAAAACGCCCAGAGACGCAACTGACCAATATTAGCAGCAATTCCCCGCCCTAAGAAACAAAGGACAACCGATACAACAGCAAAAGGTTAGTCAAAACGGCAGTCAAACCATTGTAAATAGTTCAAATAAAAATTCTAATCATAATATTCAAAAATTGCAATTTAACAATCCTGCAAATTAAGTTTTAAACAATTTAAATAACTTGCAAAGCGCTGTAAATCGCCTAAATAGTCTCGTCAACTTTGGCGAACTTATTCGAGCGTTAAATGACTATGCGAACCTTAAGGGGAACAAGATTGAGGTCCTTCAGGCCCCAATACAGTTCTTCACGGAGGACTTTAATGATTACAATATATAGTTTAAACAATGCCTATTAACGTTCTGTCATGGAACTGTAATGGCATTCGCTCTAAACTCGGAGAACTGAAAAATTTCATTTATGGTAATCCTAACTTTCACATAATATTTCTGCTTGAAACCAACATCGATGCTGGTTTCAGGTTGAATTTCTACGAGAGACAGGTCCTGCGTTTTGATAGGCCTGATCGACGCGGAGGAGGCGTGGCCTGTCTGATACACAGGCCAGTCCTTTATAAGCAGGTCGTAAGCCTGAGGTTCGTCATTGAGCACGTAGCTCTCGAGCCTGAAAGTCGCCTGCGGATCGTCGGTGCATACTCTGCTCCGGGTCTCCGCCTCCAGGAAGAAGATATTCTTGCTCTGCTGCCTGCTGGCAGAAAGACGCACCTGATTGGTGATATTAACGCAACGCACGTTAACTGGCGTGGTTATTCCAACAGGAGTGGACGTCTGCTACACACGTTAGTGGAACAGAATATTGACCTTGTCTATCACCAAACTCCGAATCCTACATTTTATCTCAATAACCGATTTAATCCATCGTTCCTGGATATTGCTGTTTCTCAAGGAATAACTAACGCTTCAGAGCTCCTAGAGCTTAATGATCTCAACTCGGACCACCTTCCAATCAAGATTAGTCTACGTTCTAGGCTATAAGTAGTGCAGGAATATATCCTGTCCTACAGGAATCTTGATTGGAGGGAGTTCCAAGCGAGGCTTAGCCAAGCAACAGTTATTCCAAGACAAATAGACTTGGAACTTGAGAGCGAGGTGCAAGCTCTAGTCACAAATATTCAGCGCGTTAGAGCCGCAATTTGTCCCACTGTCAGTAAACGACTGTTTACTGACACACTTCCAGATCAAATCACAAACCTAATCATTTCCCGCAATCGTATCCGGCGTAGGTGGCAAAGGACGAGGGCTCCCATAGACCGTGAGCAATTCACAGCGCTTACCGGGGAGATAAAGACGCAAATAGTTGAGTACATCAACACCATCAATCGACACGATGGCTCGCTGTGGAAGCTCGCCAGGCGTATTCGTGGAGGCCCCGGTGAATTCCCCGGAATCCAATATCAAGGTGAAGTAATCACTGAAAATATTGGAAAAGCGGGAACCTTTGCGAATTACCTGGAGGGCGTCTTCAGCGAGACACCGAACTGGACACCGTTCCACGACGTCGTGGATGCTGCTGTCGAAGCCTTTACCTCTTCAAAATATCCCATCGCTCCCGAAGTCTTGAAAAGACTTCTCATTACTCCTATTGATGTCAAGAGAGTATTAGCCCGCCTGCCCGGAAACAAAGCCCCCGGTCCTGACGGTATTCCGTATGTTCTCCTCAAGAATATGCCGAATAAGACCGTCATCCATCTAATGCACATCATAAATGCTATTTTGCGACTCCAACACTTTCCGCTTCCCTGGAAGAAAGCGGTGACAATACTGTTCCCTAAACCAGGCAAAGATGCGAGGCTTACAACCTCGTACCGTCCTATTTCACTGCTTGACACATTGGGCAAAGTAGCCGAGAAGCTCATAATGCCAAGAATTAACAATGTCAGAGAAAGTCTCAGGATTTTGCCACAGGAGCAGTTCGGCTTTCGCTGCGGTCATAGCACCTCTATGCTCGCAGCGAAGGTCGCACAAGACACGCTCAACGGCTTTAATGAAAGCAAGGCAACGGCATTGTTATTGCTCGACATTGAGAAGGCATTCGACAAGGTATGGCACAATGGACTTGTTTACAAGCTCTTCGCTATACATGGCATGTCTTTACATCTAGCATCCCTCATTGCGTCATACCTTGCGAATCGCTCCTTCTCGGTTCGCGTCCAGAACGCTATCTCCCAGCCCAGATGCATCAAGTCTGGAGTGCCTCAAGGAACAGTATTGTCACCGCAACTATTCAGTCATTATATAGCTGACTTTCCATCTCACCCCTCAACCTCCTTTGCCCTGTACGCTGATGACACTGTGATATACTCACAATCATCAGACGTACAGGTAGCAAAGCAAAACCTCTTACATCACCTCAACCTTCTAGCCCCTTATTATAGGGACTGGAAAATCTCCTTAAATGCATCGAAGACAGAACTGGGTATATTGACAAAAAAGCGCAATATCAATCTTGCGCCTATAGTTTTAGGCAATACGGTCATCACACCGAAAGACCCTGTCAAATACTTAGGGATAGTCTTCGATCGCAAACTCCTGTTCTCGAAGCACGTCGCGGCAATAAAGGCTAAGAACATACTGACGCAAAAAAGCCTGAACCCGCACATTAGGACTAGATCCTATATGAGCGCGACGAACAAACTTACAATCTACAAGACAATCATTAGACCAACGCTTCTCTACGGGGCGCCAGTATGGTGCTCGGTAGCGAAGACACACCTTAAACACATTCAGACAATACAGAACAGATACCTGCGGGCTGCCTTCTCCCTGACATTATGGGACCGTGTGCGGGTCACCGAGCTGCATAACATGGCAAATATAGACTTTATAGACCAACACGTTAACAAATTGTTATGCATATTGTATGACCACGGTATCAGAGGGTCAGAACTGACCGCAGGTATCGCCAACATACGATACAATCCACTACGCAGACTGAAATGCGGATCATTATATAAAAATACTGACTTGTTCTATCAAGAACTACGACCGCCTTGAACGACTAACATACAGTCATACTCATAATACAACAAACGTACATAAAAAAAAACATGCACTAACCGATTAAACAAATACCAGAAAACAACAAACGAACAGACCTAGACAAGACACACACACAGCTAAGGTAATAGTTGAACGCAAATCGATCACTTCAGGCGATGTAATTCTCCCGAATTCATCGTTGTGATCGATTTTGCGGAAAATTAGAGCCAAAGCAGACAGACCGGCGCGGGGAGGAGCCATCCGACCTGGTCACCTAGGGGGTGGAGCCTCCGTGCGCCTACTTATACCACCGAATATTAACTAACGATTAATATTCGGTGCTTATGCCCACAAAACGAACTGACGGACATCACTCTTGCCGCAGCCACCGAACCGCGCGTGCTGTCCCCCCAGCAACTTCTACTTGTTCTGAGCGAAGAACTATATGTTGTAATCAGCCTTTAAGGCACCCTCACATACGCATTGTGTATATAAACATATACGATGATGTACAATCGCATCTGGCAATGCCAATTACTTGTACAAATGTATATATTATATATTCAATGTTACATGTTCGTGCTGTCCCATCTAAATTATAAGCAGGTTTTTTGAGGATTTTTTCCTGCACAACTAAGGCTTGAACCACCCAGCATACCGACGTAGCTGATCAATACAGCTTTAATAAGCAAACGTGCAATTCAATTTAATTGAAGGGTTAACAGCAGTCAAGAAGTAAGATACAATTACATGGGTAATTGTATCTTACTTCTTGACTGCTGTTTGACTATACTCTAGAAGGGACGACATCAGCCCGTAAGGCGCAGATGTTTAGTACGTGAGTGCAATGTGCGCAGTGTAAGCGCGATAAAAACTCGCGTAACGAGAACATCTTGCCACATATATATATATATAAAAGTTAGTCAGTAAGCACATACCATGTTAAATTTTTCAATAAAATTTATTCGATTCGAAATAAACGTATGTACTTACCAAAAGTGATTCAAATGCAAGGGGCAACTCTAGTTCCAAAATGTTTGTACTCAATGAGAACTTTGCTATCACTGAGTCAAAAACTGTAACGGTCGCAAGGTTTTGCAACCAGCCATTCGATAAGTCAATTGCCCCAGTCGGAATTAGCTGAAATTAATGCATATTGGTGTGTATGGGTAGGTTCAATAAGTTGCCAGCAAGATCGAAGTTCGTATGAGAGTGATTTTCATATAGAAACCCCAGTTGTATATTATGTAATATTACCTTAAGTTCTTCTTTAGATAATTCCATAGGATCATATCCTTTCTCGATGATCATTTTTTGGATGTTTGCCAAAACCTTAAGGGAGTAGTCGGTAATATCAGCTTGAATGTAACCACCATTCCTGGAATATTAATTACACTCACAGTTTGTATATGTACTAACAAATTTAAAAGCAATTTTAGGCCTTTTATGTTGAATATTTATTTTGTAAAACATGTTGGGCCCTTTGGTGATTAAATAGCGCGGTAGTATTATCATGGATTTGTATGCCTATAGGCACTCCCTCTAAAGAGGAAAATTCGCTTAGTCCCAGATGCGTTAAGCATCGGAGGGATTAAGCTTTGCTCAAATCCTTTCCGTGTTATGGGGTCCTTGGGATGAGACTTCTAATTTTTCCCAACATTTCTTGCGGTCGAAAGCATGACAGCTTTCTAACTGGCCTCCATACAAAACAAATGATTTAGTTTAAGTGTCGTCTTATCATTTCTTTTTATATTACATCCGTATGTGATGTAGTTCAGTATATTACACAGGGGGGGGTCTTGGGCATAGCTTACGGGCTCCATCTTTAAATCCCGAACTGAAAGATTAAAGTAAAAAATCAAATAAATACCTGGCTACCATGCAAACTCATCTCGACACTGATGGAGTTACAGGCTTGGAGGAAGTCATTGATAAGATACTCACACCCGGATCGGAAATATCTAATGTTAAAACCGCTATTTGCCTCATATTGTAGCTGCTGGAGAGTTGGTTAATGGTGTTTTTCACATGCTGACCACAAACAGAAAATACGGTTGGTTTCATACCAAATTTTGGAACGCCAAACTGTCACTGCGCAGAGCCAGACAAAAGTACACCGGACTCAAAGAATCGCCCTGAAAGATTGCTCTTTTGATGTTGATTATGTCGGTCTTCAGATCGTTAATTCGCAATTCTGTATCCCAAGCTTCCAAGGCGTGCCTGAGAAAACCAATTATAGTTGGGCTTATTTTATATATATTCAGAATTTCCAGAAGCTAGTCATTTAACATTGAGCCGAAGGCCTTTTTGTAGTTGATATATTATAGTGATCAACATTACATTATTTCTATACCTATACCGTCTACAGCGGTCTTTATGCTTGGCCCAAAAGTTCTCAGTCCATCACAAGGTGTAATGAATAGAAAGAGGTGACGTCCACTGTATTCTCACTCCTCACCATTGGGGTTGCAATTATTATATCAAAATAAAATTTCTTTGATGGAGTTTGGCACATTTCTCCTTCATTAGTTTATTTTATCATGACCTCTCAGCTTCTGGTTTTTCTGAAAACTGGAAATTATACCACTTGTGTCTGTAACAACCCCTGGTTAATTTGGTCTGGTGGTGGTAAAGAGTGGAAAACAGGTTGCTTCCATATCTTTAGCGTATTAATGGATCCTGGCCACCAAACTACCGATCCGTGCATAAGCATCGGAGCGATTATCGTCCTGTAGATCCATAACATAGTTTTTCGGCCCACGTCCCCAGGTCCCTCCCAACGCCCTGCGGCAAGCTGCACTGAGCGCCGCCGCGGTCTTGAGCCGAATGTGTTCCTGAAAGGTCAGTTTGGAGTCCAACCAGACACCCAGGTACTTGACGCATTTCTTAGCCACAAGGGGGGTCCCTTCCAACGTGATGTTGGGAGAGACCTCCAGCTTCCTTTTCCTGGTGAAGATGACCATCTCTACCTTGTTGGGATTCGCTTTGAGTTCGTTATCCCTACACCACTGTGAGAACCTTGTCAGTGCTTCCTCCAAAAGCCTCTGCAATATTTCCACCTTAGTACCTCGTGCCATAATCACAACATAGTCTGCATAGGCCTGTAGATAGACTCCATCCTCTGCTCTCAGGATGCGTAGGATCTCGTCCACCACTAGACACCACAGAAAAGGGGACAAAATCCCCCTTGAAGAAATCCCCGCGATGACTCAACCCCAACCACCTCATCTTCCAGCCTAACCTCGACCATCCGCCCGGTGAGCATGGAACGGATCCAGCTCGTTATGACTGGACCCACCCCTGATCGCTCCACCGGTCGGCAGATCGAACCCACAGCTGTGTTATTGAAGGCTCCTTCAATATCTGCAAACACGCACACCGATAGCCGTCCGCCCCCAGCCCCTTCTCCAACCTGGATACCAGGTGGTGAAGAGCCGAGTCCACCGACCAGGCAGGTCGGTGGACTCGGCTCGGCTTGTTCGATATGCGTGCTGTTCGGAACTCAGAGGGGCCCTTGGAGCCACCCACTCCCTGAGGTATCGGTCCACCAGCCTCTCTAGTGTCTTCATCAAGAAGCTGGTGAGACAAATGGGTCGATACGATTTCGTATCTGTGTAGTCGTTTCTTCCCGCCTTGGGAATGAACACCACTCTGCTGTGCCTCCAGGGCCAGGGCTCCGGCACATACCCGTGTGCGATAGAGGCCCTGAAAAGGTCCATCAGCGGCGTGCTGAGGAGTCCTCCGTCACGCTGCAACAGCGTCGGGAAGACTCCATCCTCACCTGCCGCCTTAAACGGGGCGAAGGCCTCGATCGCCCACCTTAGCCTATTGTAGGTAACCATCTTTCTGGCAGTGCCGTAGTCAGCTCTAATGCTGAACCCGGCCCCGGGTGTGTGGTCAGAAGCTGGTGCAGAGTATCTGCCGGTGACGACGTATAGCCGCCGCCAGGCTTACGGACATTGCCCAATTTGACGAGTGGATCCCTTGACAGCTCCTTGCAGAGCCTAGCAGTAGCCGGGGCTTGAGATACCCCTCCACAGTAGGCCATCCAGGCACTCCTTCGCGATGCTCTCGGCTCTCTTTTGTACTGCCCCCGGGCCTCTTTATATAGGTCCCAGTCAGTATCTACCCCGCTGTGTCTAGCCCTATTGAAGAGCCTTCTCAGCTGTTTCCTAAGGTTCTCCTTGGTGGAATTCCACCAAGGAGTTTTCCCTTTACAGTGACGCTTAGTCACGGGGCAGCTGCTTGCGAAAGCCCCGGCCATCGATGATCCTATCCACCTTGCGGCGTCATCCAGCTCATCGGCGGCCCGGTACTTCCTCAGCATGTCCCTTATACGCCAGCCTAGCTCCTTCCTATAGAGGTCCCAGTTTGTTGCTCTGGGGTTCCTAACCTCCTCAGCTCTCGCTAAGGAAGGGCCCAGTTCTATATTGATGTATCTGTGCTCCGACATCGAGTCCTCCACAGACACACTCCATATCGTAATATCCGGGAACAAATCCCTGGTGCACAGAGTCATGTCTATGACCGAGCTTCGTCCCGTAGTAAAGAAAGTGGGCTCACTCCCTCCTGCAGCCCCACAGATGCAATGAATTCCAGCAATTCTTCCCCTCTCCGATTGGATCCAACACTGCCCCACACTATGTGATGCGCGTTGCTATCACATCCAATCAGGAGTGGGATATCTACCTCCTCGCAGTAGGTAACCTGATTCCTGATTCCCTCCGGCGGACAAGGTTGATTGGCTGCGATGTACGCTGACGCTAGTACCACCTTCTGTACCCCTACGCTTGTAGGTATCTTGACCAGGATAGGGACCAGGTCCCTGGTAGCCTTATCCCTTAGGAAAAAGGCCTCCAGTCCCACTGTCAATTTACCTGCTCTGGGGTCCCCCATAGTCGGATCTGGTGTATACAACACAGATCCCATCATGGACAGCCCCTTACAATCCAAGGTTCCTGAATAAGTACAATTGCTGTACCCTTCTCTACTATCTTCCTGCATAGGTGGGCCGTAGCAGCCCTACTATGCTGCAGATTTATCTGTAGAATGGACACGGTCAACGCCCACCACGTACTGAAGAGCGCCCCTCAGTCTCAGTCAGACTGACAGAGCTCTTCCTCTGTGGCACCTCCCGGAGGGGGCCCCACCTCTACGCTAGTCACTGAATGAGGAGCGGTCAGCGGCGATCCCACCATGGCAGAACCGGCAGCCTTCTCAGAGGTCCCCACGTCCACGTCCATGGCGAGCTCACCCTCGGGAACCTCCTCCGGAGAGCTCCCGTCTGGAGCCGCTGACCCCTCCTCAGATCTCGACGCCGGTGCGGCCAAGGTTACCCTTACCTGCACCGCCCAGCAGAAGAGGAGAGAGCCACTGGATGCGATGGTATCAGCGGACCTGTCGTCCACCCCCCCATCACAATCCTGGAGTCCTTCCCCTCCGTCGTCCTCTTCCAAACTCTCCACAATCGGCAGTCCAAACCATTCTGGACCTCCAGGCAGCGGACTATTGCCTCATCAGACACGTCCGCCGCCAGCCCGGGAATCCAGACCGCCGCCCTCCTAAGCCTCAACCTTTGCGGGTCCACCTCGACCAGGTTCGCGACTCCCCAGGGCCTGACGTTAATCAGTTCTCTGCGAATCCACCCCCTGGATACAGGAACCGATTTTCACCACGTTATTGGTGGAATAAGCCTAAAATAATCTCCAAAAAAGTACCGTGGAAATAGGCTTACTTTGATATGAGAGACATTACAAATGGAACAGAAGAACTGTTAATATTGTATACTCAAAAGCTTCCCCCCTTTTTGAGTAGTTGTTAAATGTCGTTACAAAAATCGGTAATGTTTGCTAGATAATGAATTGGCCCAAGTGCCATATTTTTTCTCTCAAAGAAACGTTTTCTTATTGAAAATGGCTGTCCAATTCTATGTTATACAGAGGCATATTGAGGAGTTTTCTAATATTTGGAATGGTGGAAAACATTTTTAATTTATTAAATAAAATTATCGAATTTATCATGATATATATCGTGATATATGTACATATATCATAATATATATCATTTCATATATATCCAGATATAACCCTGGTTTTTAACACCCTGTATGTGATTTAAAAATTCTTAATTGTATTTGGATGACATGTACGTGGATCCCTCAAACCGTTTCTATAAAGAAGACGAAAAAATTTTTTCGAAAACATTTTTCTAAAAAATTTATTTTTATGTGGGTACTCTAAAGGGGGGTATTTGGGGGCGCGGAGTTCGAATTTTTGGTTTCAAAAATTCAAAAGTTTGCTATACCGAGACATTTCGAAAATAAGGGATTTTTTAGAAAAAATTGTGATTTTAACACCCTGTAAGTGATTTAAAAAATTTTATTTGTACGTGGGTGACATGTACGTGGATCCTTCTAACCATTTCTGTTGACTGGAAATCAATCAGATAAGGTAAATAAGAAGTACTTATTTATAAAACAAATATCGATATTAATGTATATCATTTTGATGTTCCCATTTCTTGGAAAACACTTGACAATGAGATTAGTCCCCTCTATCGCTTTCCTATTAACAGGGGACTGGGGTTTAATCTAATTTATCAAGATATTACATTTACAATATTTTACAATAAACTTAATTGTATCGATCGATAAAACTTCAATTTGTTTCGGTTTAAAGTAAATGGGAATAATAACAACTGATATACTGGGTGTCAATTTGAAATATTCGCTATCGAAAATCACTAAAACTATTAAAGGGAAACCAAAAAATATATAATTAAAAAATTAGCCCCAGTCCTTTGCCTCACATTGGCCCAAACTTGGAAATCACATACGAGACGAAAATGCTATTTTTGAAAAGCCTTGCAAATGCGCTACATTTCTTAAAAGACGAAAGTTAAAACTATCCCAAATAGGAGCTAGTAATGTATGTTTTACAAGCAGCTGTGATTCGTCTTTTGAGTTCGTGAATGGAGCAAAAAATACTATCCTCGTTTTAGATTGTCAACTTGGGTTCATTGGGATTAAATTTTCAATTATTACCATAATTTCCCGATTATAATAAGAGTATTTCAAATTGAACACGTATCAAAATTTCGTATATATACTAGACTGGGTGGCGTATTTACCTCAGTTCTCCATTTGTCAACAAAATGTTCCTAAGATCTTCCCATAACATTTGCGATAAGACATATTCAGACAATTTCACAGCTGGAAACTTTTGAGGTCTAATACCGTTCCTAAGTTTAACTTCCGAAGCAACTGCAAGAGTTGCTGATAATGATAATAATATCAAAGCGACCTTCATATTTGTTTATTTCGCCTCAACGTTACACTTATGGTCTTGTTTAAGATCGACCACCATGGCGGCAATGCAACTACTTTTATATATTAGTTTCGTTATCTTGTTTTATCAGTTACTATATTCTTAATTATTATGTACTATTGTGTTTCTCTCGAAAAGGACACATCCGATTTGATATCTTAGATTCTTAAGTGTACTAAATGTTTACAAAAGAATGTTTCGATCAATAACCCTGTTATGCTCAGATACATCAACCAGATGCTAGAGGAAATAAGCCTACTTAGGAAGGACATAAGCGCGCTCCAGAAAAATAGGCAAACTCTTACAGAACTTCAATCTAAAGTAGACTTAATTTCCCAATCTACCCAGTTTCTTCAAAAGAAAGTTACTACCTTAGAACGATCAGGTTTGGAGAGCAATGTCAACTCTTCATGTATCTCTGAAAATGTGGACAACCTGTAGTCTGAGTTCCAGGACCGTCAGAATAGGGCCAAAAATGTTATGGTGTTCAATCTTCCAGAGAAGAATGATGATGTTACTGACATAAACCCCTTATTCAAGAATATCACCAACACACCACCTACAGTTGTAAATTTTTCCAGAGTTGGAAACAGGAATGCCAAAGGTGCTCGTGCCTTAAGACTTACTTTTGATTCCTCTAGTGATGTACAGTCTTTAATAAGACTCCGAAGGAGACTTAAAGGCCATAATGTGTACATAAATTTCGACCTAACCACCAAGCAGCAACAAATTGAAAAGAAGTGTGGGCTGAACTTAAAGAGCGGAGATCTAAAGGTGAGACCTCTTTAAAAGTTACATATTGTGGGTGTGTCCCCAAAATTGTATCAAGTCAGGAAAATTAAGACGGAACGGACAAGATTCTCACAAAAACCTTCTTAAATATATATTATCAAAATGTACAGGGGTTTCGAACAAAGTTTTCTACTCTTTTATGAAATGTGTCCATTAACGACTATGATGTGGTTATGCTGACTGAATCTAATCTTAGTACAGACATCTCGGATGGCCAACTTGCTCTGGATAACTACAGAATCTTCAGAAAAGATCGTTCTATTGAAACTAGTGCAAAAGAAAACCATGGGAGGCTCACTAATTGCGGTGTATAAAAAACTGCCAGCTCGTTTAATCCCACCTGAATGCTGTTCTGGAGCAAGTGTATGTTTCTGTTGAAGATCACGGAGCTGAATGCATTCTTGGGTATGTCTATTTTCCCCCCAATTCTCCTACTCAGAATTATGTATGTTCTGGTGAATGTATCGACCACATCCGAGATATGTATCCTGATACAGAGATGTACATTGCTGGGAATTTTAACCTTCCAAAGGCTGAATGGAGGATGGAGGGTGCGTGATCCTTGGTTACTCCCTGCACTGATGAATAAGTTACTCCTCAAGCTGTCCAGGCCATTGCAGCTATGTCGGACCTCTGTGCATTTAATGGACTTTTTCAGTCAAACCATATTCCTGATGCCAATAATAGAATTCTTGATTTAGTTCTAGCTTTTAAATTTGTTAAAGTAACAGCATGTGATCGTCTTGTTAAAATTGACAACCACCATCCACCTCTTAATTTCCCAATTTTATTATCTAAATCATCAAATAATTCTGTCAACCCCCAAGCTAATACTTTTTATTTTGATTTTAAATCGGCCAATTTTTCACTTATAAATGACTATCTGGGAATTATTCAGTGGAAGGCCCTTTTCTGTGATAGGGAGATGCAAGACATGGTGAACAATTTTATGACATTGTTTATAGTGTCATAAATGAACTGGTACCTATCAAGAAGGTTTCTAGTAGAAGATTTCCTATATGGTTTAGTCAGGGTCTGATTAATATTACATTTCAAAAAAAATTGGCTCATAAAATTGAATAATACAGCAGCTAATTATGAGGTTTTTACACGTTTGAGGTCCCAATGTAAGAATTTTATCAATTCCAGGAGTGGTTCATCTTCTATTCTTTCTAAACTTCATTTGGATGATGATGAGTCTGAAATGGTCTCTGGGGTGGCTGATCTGTTTTCTAGGTATTTTAGCTCTGTATACTCTGTGAACTAGTCTGTTTTCCCAGAAGAACCTTCTTTAAACAAACTGTATGTCTGTGATTATTCAATTACTATATCGGATGTCTACTCTGAGCTAGCTGCACTGAATATTTCAAAGGGGCCTGGCCCAGATGGTATACATCCCGTATTTTTGAAGATTTGTGCTTTTATCCTGGCATTACCTATTCAAATTATAGTTAATAAATCCCTAGATAAGGGTTACTTTCCTGACTTCTGGAAAACCAGTTTTATTATTCCTATCCATAAATCAGGCGATAATTCCGATGTTAGAAATTACAGACTTATTATTAGTGTAATTCCCAAAATATTTAAAAACCTTCTTACTAGGTATTTTAGTTCTGTATTTTCCCCTTTAATAATCAATGAGCAGTTTGGCTTTTGTCGAGGCCGTAATACTGAGCTAAATCTACTAAACTATTCTTCTACTATTGTTCAGGCCTTGGAAGTTCATGCTATATATACAGACTTTAGCAAAGCTTTCGACAAAATGTCACATAATATTCTACTCAGTAAACTTAAAACCCTTGGTGTTTCCGGTGCACTACTTAATTAGGTGCAGAGTTATTTAACCAATCGTAAACAGCTGGTAAAGGTTAATAACTTTCTCTCACATGAGATTACTGTAACTTCAGGAGTCCCTCAGGGATCTCACATTGGGCCTTTGTTGTTTATTATTTAAATAAATAAATAAATATCGTCTTTATTAAATATGCACATATGTAACATATAATTACATATATATGCAACGAATAAAAATGGCGAAGGCTATTCTTACACTTAACCATTTCCATCCTGAACATGAGCCTTATAATATAATTTTGGTTAAATAAGAAAATAAAAAGAAAACAATAACAGAACAACAAAATATAATAGATTATCATTTGTAACCCCCTAATCATTCTGCAATTGTAGCAGCTGAGTTTTATATCTTGATCGTAAAACTGATACAGTACAGTTCTTTAGGTCTGGATCCAAAGAGTTATACAAAAACACTGCATTATAAGTAAAGCTACGTTGAAACATTGCTGTTGACGCATACTAAGTAGACCTCGATTTCGCAGCTCACAGCCATGAATTGCTGTGCGGTAAATGAGCTTTTCCCGTAAGTTTATTGGCGAGTTAGTGTCCAGTATTCTAGTCAAAAACATTGCAAAATGTAATTTAACGGTGTTGCATATATTTAGCCACCTAAGCTCTTTTCTTTTATCCGATATGTGATCAAATTTCCTAAGTTTATAAATGAATCGACAACAGGTGTTTTGTGCAATCTGCAAACGATTTTTCGTAGCCAAATACAGACAGGAATAAAACATTACATTGCAGTAATGATATATGGGTAAAATCAACGATTCGCAAAGCTTTTTTCTAATTTTAATGTTTAAAATAAACCTATTTGCATAAAGAACCTTCATCTTTAAGTAACTCTTCTGAAGTAATTTTTAACATGTTCCTTAAATCTTAAGGTGGTATCAATATAAATGCCTAGATCCTTTGCGCAACATGAAAAACTCAAATTTGCATCACCCAATACCAATCTCAATCTTGCCTGGAATATTTGTCGTCGTTTCTCTGCACAGAATAATAAAACTTCAGTTTTATTAGGATTTATTTTAAGATTATGTTTCTTTGAATATTCATAAATTGAGTGCAGGTCTTGATTTAAGAGATCTTCCGCTTCATCAGCCCTGAAAGGGTCAAAGCAGAATAACAATTGCGTGTCATCAGCATAGCACTGTCCGTGAGAGCTGGCGACCACTTCAAATATATCAAATATATGAATTAAAAATAAAAGTGGCCCAACAACCGATCCTTGCGGGACGCCAGACACAATATCTTCCACAGAGGAATAGTCACTACCAACTCTCACACACTGCCGTCTACCAATAAGCAGCTTCTAAAAAACCGAACAGAGAGCGGATCAAAGCCCAGGAACTTCAGCTTGGCACAGAGCAATTCGTGGTCAAGCATGTCAAATGCCTTTGAATAGTCTAATGAAACCGATATTACTGCCATATTTTTATCCAAATTAAATAAGGCGGTGGTAGTGCTGTCAAGCCCCATTGGTGCACAGGAAACAATTCAATAATTTTTAAATATTGTGTAATCTGGGTATATACAACTTTTTCCAGCACTTTAGAAAGTACTGGTAACAGACTTTGGGGCGCAATTCAGTCACATCGGATGGACTTGCAATTTTTGGCTAGGAAAAATTATAGATTTTTTCCAACTATCTGGAAAGTGTCCATCTTCCAAGCAACAATTCAATATGTGAACCAGATGATTCAAGATAGCTGGAAGACTAAGCTTTATCATAAAGAGTGTTAGGCTATCGCATCCAGCCGCATTTGAACTGATTCCATAAACATTTTCATACACCACCTTCGGTTCTACCGCGTTAAAATTAAATTGTAAACCGGCTTTAAAGGTATTACCATTATAAAAATCTATTTTATTTTGACAATGATTAGTTTTCTGAAAAACACTCGTAAAGTAATTGTTTATTCTGTTAGGATTCATTAAATCAGGGGGTAAAAGTCAGGCCTGGATTTTTTTTAGCTGTATAGACGATCATATTTCTCAGACCCTTCCAAAGCATTTTGTGATTTTTCCGTTGTTCCAAAAAATTTAGATATCCCACTTTCTCTCGGCAGGCCGAAGCAAGAGCAAAATTACGATGCACTTTATAAGTGCGCAAGTCCTCTAAGGACCTACTTGCTTTATATTTAACTTTAGCCGTATCCCGCTCCCTCATGATAGCGGTCAATACAGGCGTTAACCAGGGCGCTGGTGGTCTGTTTACACGGACCGTTCATGTTCATTAAATATGTTTGTCATTTGAGTTGTAAGAAAATTGACCTTATCCTTTACATCAGGCATATAGTATATTTCATTTCAATACGTTTGAAATAGATCTGTATAAAATGCTTCTTCATTCAATCCTTTAAAGTCGCGAAATGATACAAATTTTTGGATTTTTTTTTTGAGAAGGTAATTTAATATAGCAATATGTCAATCTATGGTCACCTATATGATTGGCGCACATTGTGCCAGCGTCCTGAACAACCTCAGAATCACTAAAGAAAATCGGATCAAGCGAGGTTGATACAGTTTCAATAATTGAAATTGATTTTTACGTTCCAATACAATTTTTGCAGCAAATTGGATTTTGTTGGGTTTAGGGAACAACGAAATAAAAGTCTAGATTTTGTTAAAAAGCCGACGTTTCGCCAAATATATTAGCTTCTTCAGGGCGCTAAAATATAAACCTGGGGTTAATACAAGCCTATAATCCTTAAGTAGGCTTGTATTAACCCCAGTTTTATATTTTAGCGCCCTGAAGAAGCTAATATATTTGGCGAAACGTCGGCTTTTTAACAAAATCTAGACTTTTATTTCGCCGTTCCCTAAACCCAACAAAATCCAATTTGCTGCAAAAAAAGTTTCAATAATCCTTGTTGGTTCATTTATGACCTGTTCAAAGCCGAGAGTGTCAAAGAACTCAGGAGTGGATTACCCATATTAAACAAGTTAGCATTTAAATCCCGAAGAACAGACACATATTCCCACACACATAGACAATTTTCAAGCGCTCGAACACATGACAGCACATTGTTCATGGTTCGATAAATCACCCCAGCAGCAAAAGATATCTTTGCATTTATATTAATTTTCACCCACATATTTTCAAAGCCATCTATTTCATCTGCACTGTCAATATTTAAAATTTCGTATTGTAGTGATGATCTAATATAAAAACCTATTCCCCCCCCCCCCCCCCCTACCTATAGGCCTATCTTTTCTGACCAAATTATACCCATGAATTGACACCGTATCTGACAAAATCTCAGCATTTAGCCACGTTTCCGTAACAGCAACGACATCAAAATCATTATAATTTATTAAGTCTACAAACTCTTGGAACTCAGTAAATATGGACCTAAGATTTAAATGAGCAAATCTAAAACAAAAATAATTATCTCCGTTGACATTCATAATTATTTATTTATAATTTAGACTGAGTTGCTCAGATATTCAATTTTTTTATTTTGGTAACTAACTATTCTAAGAAATGATGGACAGTCCTTACCCATGGCCTCGTGATTCACATCAATGTTCACATTCTTCTCTTCCTCCTTAATGCAATTAGCACAGACTACCTGCTCAGAACAATAGTCTTTGTATGGTGTTCATCCGAACACCTAGAGCATGCTTTCTTTAAATTACAGTCTTTAGCAAAATGATTAAAACCCATACAATTAAAGCATTGTAGGACACTTACATGATTAAAGACACGGCTTCTTGACCATCCCAGTTTTACTCTTCCTTCACCAAGGAGACAATTATGAGTCTTGAGGATATACTTCTAAAATCAAATTGATGATTTTGTACCTATTTTCTACCTTTTTTAATACCTTGATATGAAAATTATCATTTACACATAAATTGTTTGATTT
>MU188308.1:0-38455 GCA_016904865.1 Pissodes strobi
ACCTAGTTGCGGTGGAAGAGTCGCTGCCATGCTTGTGTGTAACTTCAGCACCCACCGAGCGCAGTAATGTTTGGAACTGTTAATCAGCAGCCACTAAACGAAACTTGTTACAAAGACCCTAAGTTCATGAACTGGAACCTCTTCAAGTTGAATTAGAAAATAGACTTAGAGGGTCGCAAACAGGTTAAGAGAGGCTAAATAATAACTTTATGCTTAGCTGTCCTTCTTAAATATGGGAGAATCTCAAGACAAAAGGACATCGTACAAAACTCCCGCAAGCTATATAGGAAATCTAAACAACTTAGAACTGACACTGGCTGGGCTGCTTACAAGGCGGCAAAGCAGAGTAGGATAGTTCTAAGAGACTCTCAAACAAATAGCTGAAGAAACTATTGTGCCCGCAGCAGGGCACGGATGCAAATTATTATCCTAATCTCCCGAAGCCAGTGGCCATCGCGATGAGCATACCTCTACGGGAAGTAAAATTCTGTCGCTTCTGCTTAAATTAAATCGTTAATCCTAGAATCCTCCAAAAGGGCGCCCAGAAATAGCTGATTTTATAACAGAGGGAACTAATGTGTTAAATGGCCTATTCAATCCGCCAAACCCTACAAACCTTCAAATTCTGACGGGATATTTCCAGTCTAGATCTGTGAGTGTGACTGCTTAAATTTGACAAATCTACATACGAGGCACTTAGTCGTAATATTTCGAACATGCCTAGGAACAGGCTAAACGTTCACATCCGGGAATAATGAATAAAAGTTGCGATTCTGATGAAACGGTCGCTGCTTCATCTAGTGCTAGGAAGTGCGGCAATAATGACTATATATGGCTTGAACAACTGAGGATTTTCTCTAGTAGGTGGACTCAGCTGCGCGGTTAGATCACGAAAGATTATCCAGCTATGCTTATACAAGCGGATGCCATCGCGGAAACAACGACCCCTTCAGCTTGTTTCGTCAAGCCGAGAGAAATGGAAAATAGACAAATATGCCTGGTAATGGATCCTGGCGGGAAACAAAATGACAGGGCTGCGGAAAGAAGGAAACACTAAAGCATGCTACTCCCTAAGATAATATGTTTCAGTCCGGAAGTATATGCTATACTTTAATCTGGGATACCTCATTCTTGAAAAAAATTCCAAGGAATCTTAAACATAAGCTCTGACAGTAAAGCAGCATTACTCGCGCTTACTGTATACCTAACTAACTCATATCTAGTGCTGGAGAGTTCGAGAGAGGTTCAGAATTCCTCATGAACCTATGAATAGAGGCAACACAGTAAGGCTTGTTCGGATCACTGAACATTCTAGTGTATTGAGAAGCAAATGGACGAACCATCTAGCAAAAGAAGGAGTGGCGCTGATATCAACAGCACCTCAGCCCATAGTATAAATCAACTATCTAAATAGGAAATTCAAAAAACCATGGACATAAGCGCCACAAATGTCGTGGCTCTAAGGTCTATATCGATGGTCCTAACGAGAGCCTGCCTATGCAGCTTCCGTCTTTTAATGGAAAAGATCTACGAATTTCATTAAGTTTACTGACAGCACACTCAGACATCAGAAAACACCTGTATCTTTTGAGCACTGAAGAGACCCTCTAGTGCAGATGCTCCCTTGAAGAAAAAAATGCCTAATATATCGTATATGATTACCTAACACTTTGCAGTCCGAAAATAATAACCTGGGAGCACCTAACATAATCTCTGAGAAGGACGAGAAGGTTTAGAAAGTTCGCAAGAACCATCGACCTCGGATGAACTGGAACAACAGTGAGGGTACAAAAACCCCGCAGCATAGTTGCCCACATTTCATTCAATCATACATTCATTCCAATTAGTTCAGTAATTCCTAATGCGATTGGATTGAATATTCCTCCGGATTCTATTAATATATGTTGCAACCATCACTGGTATTGTCTACCTTCTTAATGAAGAAAATTATATTTTGATTGCATTTTGGTATACAACTTACGATTAGATTTTTTAACATTTCCTCCCAAGTTGCATCCTCTACCTCAATTTAGACACTCAAGTGACATAATTGAGGCCAACGCACACAAACAGACGGGAAGTCTATCGAACTTTGTGTGATCAGCATTCAGTACTAAATATAATAATTTCACATTCCGGTAAAATAAGTAATAACATAATCAAATCCTCTTTGAAGAGGATTAAGGTTCCTTACCTCTTACCTTGCTAATTAATTAAGGAAATTACTTCGAAGTGGAATTACGCAAACAAATCCAAGTAAAGACGCAGAATGGAAAACAGTAAGCAGTAGGAGAAAACGTCAGGGAAAGAAATCCAATAGAACCGCTGAAGCTGGGGGGACCCAATAAGCCGCAGTCAAACCACAGAAAGAAAAAAGAAACATTAAGGTCGGGAAAGCGCAAGAGGAAACCGAATTGCAGACCCTATCTCAAAAATCGGGTAGAAAAATATGGCTATTTCTATCTGAGATTGAAAACCATATTACGGAGGAGATAGTTATCAACCATATCATTAAACGCGCACAGACAACGAAATCAGAGCTAATAATAAAGGAATGCAAACCCAAAGTGCTAAAAAGCTCTAAAAGGTGCTTCATGGTTGGAATGAACCCAGCATTTCAAGAAAAGATATACGAAGAGAGCTTCTGGCCACAGGGAGTTCATTTTGAAAGGTTTTATCTTTGGCCTGGGGCGTAATTTTTTAGTCCAGAATCCTTCGGCGGAGACTGTAATGAGTTAGGAGTGAGTTATGAAAAGACACACTTTAGCTTTATGCATCTTAGCGTCCAAAGCATCAACAATAAAATATTGGAGCTAGAAGTCATGCTATCCGGAGTGGACCCGAGCATATTTTGTGTGTTTGAACACTGGCTCCAAGAAGACTACATTGAGAAAATATCACTGGCTACATATAAACTACTCGTCAAGATCACAGTTTAGGGGTGGAGGAACAGCAATCTTTTTCAGGAATGAAATGGATGCAACGAACTACTCAAAAACAAGAATGGTACCAACTATTGAAAAACATAGAAGAATACTCTATAACAGAAAAAATAGTGAACAATAAAGTTTAGGTCCCCATCAGGCAATTTTAATTCGTTCTTGTCAAGTCTCAATCAAATTTTAAATAGCCTATATCGTCCAAATAAGCACTGTATATTGTGTGGAGATTTCAATGTAAATTTTAACTGCGAATGCGATGACTCCTTTTTTCTGTTGCAGCTCGTGAGGGGTTAGGTATGGTCCACTCAACACTAAAAGGGATAACAAAGGAACCACTTGGTGGAACAAGTACCTTGACAAACAAAGAAAGGAGGTTCGTAAATTCTTCAATAGAGCTAAAGAGACCGGCATATATGATCAATACAGAACTGCTCTAACGAACTACAACAAGGCCATCAGAGAGGCAAAAAGGAATCCATGGAAAGCCTTCTGCCAGAGCATAACAGATGCTCCTGGCAGTGCAGTGCAGTGATCCATAGTATCCTCTCTAGAGAACCCGTTCAGGAGTTAGGATCGCTAAAACGACCTGACGGGTCCTTTACGGAATCTGGCATAGAAACGTTAGAGCTTCTGGCTAAGACTCATTTCCCGGGATGTCGGATTTTGCATAATGATGAGCAGGAGCCTTTTTGGGACCTATCAAATCGGCCAAAAACGGGCGATTGGATTGTCCCCAAGAACATCTTGCAAAGACAAGCGGGTCTAGCAATTAGTGCCCCCTTCGGCACTACACCCACGGCAGCGCTTGTGTGTCTTCTAAATCTGCCACCTCTCCAAATAGTACTGGAGAAGGAGGCCATACTAACACTTACTAACCCATAAAAAACTGTAGTTAAACACTACAGAAAAAAGCCCAAAAATAATTAACCCACTAACTCACGCCTCCTAACATCACAACACACATCTCATAACACTACATCACACATTCCAAAACATCACAACACATTACTGCATCCTGCCTGGAGTCAGTCAACGAGAAGAACAGCAGAAGGCCAACACGCCAAAGAAGAACGATACAAAAGTGACGTGGAGTCACTAGCATCATGAGAGATGGTGAATTTTTAGTGGATATGCCTTTAATGGAGAGCCCCACACTACCCTCAACCGAGCGTGTGCATAAGGAAGCATTTTTACACCTCAACAAAAAAAAGGGGCCAAATGGGTGACGTATAGATTGACACAGGCAGTGATCAACAATCCGCAGGCAATCATCGTGGTGCCCAACAGGCTGTAAAATGCCAATGAGCAGGACAGTGTGTTGGCTCTACCATCAGATGATAATGGCCTTTATAGGACCAGAACCAGTACTGGGAATAGCTTATAACAAAGCTAAAGAAGGCCTCTCCAAGTGGACAGAAAAGCAATTTGTAGACAAATGCAGAGAGTTACCAGGCCTAACTCATTCAAAGATGACGGTGAATCTGCCATCAGGAGTGAGAACTGGACAACTTCTTCAACTGGGTCGACAGCAGGTACAGGCTGTAGTTGGCATGTACCCAGGCTAAGAAGCCACATGAACAAGATAGGGCTCTCAGACGAATCCGAATGCCGCTTGTGCTTGGACGACGAAGAAACAATGGAGCATGTTGTATGCCACTGTCCAGCAATGAAAAGAACCAGACAAACAGTCTTTGGAAATTCTCAAATCACACTTGCAGATTTGAAGACTATCCACTCCAGAAAGCTGTTCGATTTCATGAAAAGAATCAAGCCTGAATCAAGCCTCTGGCATAGTAAAAACCACAGATGTGAGCCACAATAGATCAAGGGTCGCAGTGGAGGGTTCTATTTGGGCCCACTCATGTGCACGAATACGAATACGAAAATATGGTATGAGGGGACATGTGAGCAGGAACACTAAGGTCGGCCCCACGGGATGCACTCAAATTGATAACATTTTCAGCAATATAAACCCAGCTGATTTAAACTGTTGTGTACATGTAATAAATATTTCTGACCACTATGGGCAAATACTAGCCCTCAGCTCCGTAATTAAGAGTAAGCAATATATACAAAGAAACGGTTTTACACTACAACAAATAATAATACTGTTGCAGCCTATCTGGCTAATGAAGACTGGCGTTGGGAGTGGAGAGTAAGTGTGAAACCTTTTATAGCATATTCTGTTACTATTTTTCACTGTGTTTTCCACTTTCCATGGTATAAAATAACTGGTAGTAATATTGCTTATGAAGAATACAAATCTGAGCGAAAGAAATATAGAAGGTTCCTCTCAGACTATAAAACTACTTTAAATGAAAACAAAATCGTAAACTTCTCTAACAAAATCAAAGCAGCTTGGGCTATTTACAATAATTTGACAAATAAGAAAAAAGTTAATACTAGTAAAATTGCACTCATGCTGAATGACTCATTAATCGATGGACCTCAAGACATAGCTAACATATTCAGCGAAAAGTTTAATTTACCAAGTAACCATAGTAACAATTATAATGTAAAACACAATATAAGCAATGTGCCTATTATTTTCTTGAACCCATGAGAATGAGATAACTAATATAATCATGTGGCTCCCAAATAAGTTTTCTGTGGGACTAAATAAAATACCAACAGCGATCTTAAAACATGCAGCCAAATGGATCTTCTAACCCATCTCGAATATCTGAATTGTAAAACATTCGTTCAAGGAGCTTTCCCAGGGCTATTAAAAAATGCAAAACTAATTCCCATTTATAAAAAGGGATATCGCACAGAACTTGCAGACTAAAGACCTGTTTCGCTGGTGTCAAACGTGTCGAAGTTCAAGAGTTCGAGAGTTCAAGAGAGCTATATATGTACGCCTGATGGATGTTCTAATTAAACATGATCTACTAGCGAGTACCCAGTATGGCTTCTTACCTGCTGAATCAACTCAACTTGCTATCTATAAAGCGATAACTAATATAATAGAAAATCATGACTTGACGGCATTCCAAGGGTTGCCGGACTATTATTTGACCTCTCGAAGGCTTGACCATCAAATATTGTTTCAAGGGCTGGGCAAATATGGGATCAGAGGAAACTGCGCATCCTTAATTGGATCATATCTTGTGCAGATGAAGCAAATTGTCTGCATAACAAGTGATGGGCAAAAGTATTTCTCTGAGCCGATCAATATGGCTAAAGGGGTGCCGCAGGGGTCGATTCTGGGTCCAATACTATTTTTGCTCTATCTGAATGACTTACATCGCGGTTTCCTGAGGAATCTAGTATGCCAATACGCAGATGATACCACCATAATATCAAGTGATATGGACTTTGCAAACTTATCTCCACATTGGACTGAAGCCGTGGAGATGATGAGACAATGGTGCAAAAAAATAGCCTTGGCTTAAACCAAGATAAACCCGGCCTAATAATGGTCTTTAGCAAGAGCAACTTGGTGTCAGAATCCCTATATGTGAAGGTAAACGACAAATCAATTCCATCCATTACATATGTCAAATTTCTAGGTGTCCACCTGGACCCAACTCTAAACTGGACTCAGCACACTCATCATTTGCAGTTCGCGTTACATATTATCGGTGCAGTGATGCGTAGACTGCGAGAGGTTTTAACTGTAGAGGGTCTCCGTCAGCTTTATTTTGCAGGGACACAGTCCATCATGGGCTACAGCGTAATGTTTTGGGGCCGAGTTTGGGGCTCGTCAACAAGTGCAATTGCGGTGTTTAGAACTCAAAAGCGAATAATAAGAACAGTGCTGTAACTGCACCCCAGGGCTCCTTGCAGGTCTCTTTTTGCGGAGTTGGGGATCCTAACAGTTCCATCTTTATAATTTATGCAATTAGCGATATTAGTATAGATAAGATGGCGCAGAGTTGTGAGCAGAAGTCATCTGATGCTCCCAAATAAAATTATTTTGCGTGCCATAAAACTAGACAATGTAATTATGTAGTATGTGTAATGTGTGGAAAAATATTTCATAAATCATGTGCTGCAAAAAATTTCGCAGAAAAAGTAAAGTTCATCGACGAAACGAGATTAATTTGTTGTGAGAAAAGTATAACCTCAAATCCTGATAGCCCAAGGAATGAAGAAATAAAGATCTTATGGAGACTAATTAGGGAATTGGAGGAAAATATTCAATTTTTAAAGGAAGATAAAGAATATTTAGAGGAAAAACTGATGGATTTTGAAAAATAGCACCGACCGGTGGTGAATCAAGTTCCGACGGACGGACGGTAATCTAGATAAAATAAAAGCGGCGCCAGCTGATAGCATGAACCTAAACATTGAAAGTCCGATTGTAACCGAGGCAAACGAGAAAAAAAACGGATGTGAACTCCGAACGCACTATAAACTCTACTTACCTGACAGATGAAAGTACGATAATAACAAAATCGCCAACAACAAATAAGGACATAGCAAAGGAAACAACGGTTCAACTGGAATCTTATGTGAACGAAATTGCTGATAGTAACATCGTAAACGACTGAAGGGTTGTAAAGAAAAGAAAAACTAATAAAGTGCAACGTCCCACTCCAAACAAGGGAAGTATCAAAAATGAGACTGGTCTCCTAATAGCTGAGAGCTATGACTGGCTTTTGTGTCGAGTTTCCATACAGATACCGAGGAAAACGATATCGTTCAATATCTCAATAGACAAGGAGTAAACAGGAGATGCATCTGCGAAAAGATGCAGACAAAGAACCACAAGGAAAAAAGTTCATTCAGGCTTGGTTTACCAAGGGACCTTGTAAGCGAAGTAAATGAT
The DNA here is from genome assembly GCA_016904865.1 of Pissodes strobi. NCBI lineage: Eukaryota > Metazoa > Arthropoda > Insecta > Coleoptera > Curculionidae > Pissodes > Pissodes strobi. Next base: position 7,717 of record MU188308.1, read on the forward strand.
GGTAATATGTGGCCTGTAGGAATTATTGTAAATTATTTTATGAATCTCCACAGCCGTCGACAAGTGATGAAGCCATAACGACCGGAAAAATCCAAAACCAACAATCCGCAACTACAGGAGAACCAGGAGCAGACAAGATGAGTAAAATTCGACTGTTTCATATAAATATGCAATCGGGGAGAAATAAACTAAATGAGCTAGAAACTTATCTGGCTGATAGATGGGTAGATGATATATGTTTGAGTGAACATTGGCTGACGGAGCTATACTTCATTGTTCTCGATACAACTTGGCTACGGCAATGTATCGTAGTAGCCATAAAGGTGGAGGATCTGCAATAGGTATTGTTGAATTCCATGCTGGATTCTAGGATTATGACTCAAGTAAATGCCCTAACTGTTGAGATGTCTATTGAAATCTGTTGTATTTATGTAAAAAAAATAAAACTTTATATTGGTTCAGTTTCTTAGATACTATAGAACAGGCACTAGATATATTAGGTAACGTTGATAACATAATGCTAGCGGGTGACTTTAATGTTCATTTTGGCACGGGGGAGCGGGAATGTATTGATCTGTGCAGTTTGCTCCAGTCCTATGGTCTCATACAGTTGGTCACTGAACCAACACGGGGTGCGAACAGCCTGGACAATGTGTTCTCGAGCCTGAGTAGGGATGATTGTGTTATTGACATACTTTATACTACACTATCAGACCATCGAGGACAACTCATCATTCCCACTGTCTATGATAAAGAATGACCCAAATGTAATTGACACCCTTTGTAGACCACTGACTAGAGCGGGTAGAAACTCTTTTTTTAGGGAGGTTGAAGGGGCAAGCTGGAACTTCTTGAATAACCGGGAACTAACAGCTGACACTAAATTCACTTTATTCCATTGTACTATAATGCAGATATATTTAAAGCTTTTCCCTTGAAAAGATATAAAGAAATGTAATGATCAAAATCGCATTATTAATTGGTTCAATGATGACTTACGTTCGATGAGGGAGATCGTGCATTTTCTTAAAGAAATGTATAACTGGAAACCTTCTTATATACTGAGACATGACATAAATGAATACAAAAAGCTTTATAAATCTGCTATTAAGAGTGCAAAAAGAGAAGCAAATGATAACTTAATTAAGAATGCATTCAATCCTGTTAAATGCATGTGGAGCATTATAAATGAACATAGGGGCGTGACTAGGGGGAGGCGGAGGATGTGAGGGTTACACCTGATCAGTTTAATCAATGTTTTGTCAACATCACTACTGATATACGGAACCAACTGGGTCCCTTAAATCCGTTGCAGTACATAGTGACGCCTCAAAAGGATTTTACATTTAGGGAAATCACACAAATAGAAGTTCGAGATATAATTACAAATCTTAAAAATAAAAAATGAGGGATCCATTTGGTTTTACCATAAAAAACCTTATTGTAGGACACCTCAAGTACCTCGAGAACAACAAAATAATCAGCGATAATCAATACGGCTTTCGCAAAGAGAGATCGACAGGAGATATATTGGCCTATGTCACTCATATATGGAGTAGGGCAACTGAAAACTACGGAGAGTCTCGAGCGATTGCGTTGGATATTTCAAAGGCATTCGACAGAGTTTGGCATGACGGACTGCTCAACAAACTGCCGTCCTTGGGACTGCCCGCCTCTCTCTGCAGCTGGCTTGCCAGTTTCCTTAAGAGCCGATCTCTGCACGTTGCAGTCGATGGACACATCTCGGACACATTCGCCATCAACGCGGGCGTGCCTCAGGGCGCAATACTTTCACCAACTCTGTTCCTCATCTATATTAATGACCTGCTGACCGAAACAAATAATCCTGTTTACAGTTTTGCAGATGACAGTACCCTTGTCTCCCACTTTAGATCAGAAAAACCCTTACCAGCGACTGAGACTGATCACCGCAGACAGGAGCAGATTACAGCAATTAATCAAGACCTGGAGAAAGTTCAAACTTGGGGCGATCGAAATTTGGTCCAGTTCAATGCAGCAAAGACCCAAGCAGCCACGTTTACCAAGAGGGCCAATACAGCGGGCCCTGACATCATTATGGCAGGGTCGACCATTCCTTCATCCCCGTCAATCGGACTGCTGGGTATCTCAGTCAACAGCAATATGTCCTGGCATGACCACGTTGCTAACATCGCAAAATCAGCCTCCCAGAAGCTTGGTGCGCTATTTCGCAACAAAAAACTCTATACACCGCAGCAGTTGCTCTTGCTCTACAAAGCGCAAATAAGACCGTGCTTAGAATATTGTCCACATATCTGGGGTGCCGCACCAAAGCATACCCTAAAGCTGCTGGATTCCATTCAGAAGAGAGCTGTGCGTCTCGTCGGCGACCCGGAGTTGACTCGGAATCTAGATAGTCTGGAACACCGCAGACATGTAGCCGAGATATCTCTGTTTTACAGACACTTTCACGGCAGATGTTCCCAGGATTTGGTCCGCCTCATCCCGCCCCTGGCAGCTCCTGTCAGACAGTCACGACAGACGGCAAGAGCGCACCAGTTCGTCGTACAACTGGAAACACCTAGAACATCGCTTTACAAGAACTCCTTTGTCTGACGCACTGCATCACTGTGGAACTCACTCCCAGGACATCTGTTTCCCACTAATTACAACTTACAAATATTCAAGAGCCGTGTCAATCAACATCTTCGCACACACACAGCTCGTCGAGCGCCATAGGGTCTCCCTTTAGTGTGTGTGCCACTGGCATAAAAAAAAAACCTAACCAGGCTCCTGAATTAGTGTCTCAAAGAGAATGTATTTCCTACAATTCTAAAACAGGCTGCAGTGGTACCGGTCTATAAGAAGGGGGATGCAAATGATCCCTCAAATTATAGACCTTGCCCATACTTTCAAAAGTATTTGAGAAGTGCGTGGCTGTGAATGTGTCACATTTCTTTGAGAGCAATGGTATTCTAACAGAGAGTCAATTTGGATTTAGGACGAGTCGTAGCGCCTCTCTTGCCATCGTGACTCTGGTTGAGCAGATTCATGCGGCCTTTGAGAGCAGGGAGTGCTTGTTTGGGGCCTTCTGTGACCGAAGTAAGATTTGACTGTGTCTCACACCAGCTGCTTCTCGATAAATTAAAAACACTACAATTTTAATAAAAACAGCACTGAAGTGATCTCTAGTTATCTTTCTAAAAGATCTCAAGTAGTACGGGTATGTGGGGTGGAATCGGCGAAGAGAGTGCTATAGGTGGATGTGCCACAGGGATCCATACTTGTTCCACTTCTATTTCTAATATACATCAATGACTTGCCAAATGTTGATCCTATGAGTAAGTACACGCTCTTCGCGGATGACACTACTATATCGTGCGTTGGAAGTGAGATCGATGAGGCAATGTTAGCATCGGGTGAGGCACAAGAAAGGGCGAAACAGTGGTTTACGGCAAATAAACTCTTCCTGAATGCTGGGAAAACGCAGAGTATTATTTTCTCGACTAGACAGCTAGGAGGTGTCTAAGAGTGTGAAGTTCCTGGGGGTGCGCATGGATCCCAGACTCCGCTGGGGCCCTCACACGGATTCGGTTGTGAGCAGACTTATATATGTATAAGTCCTATTACCCAAATATATTCCTATTATGCAGAATCTCTGATAGTGTCTCAAAACCAACCTTGAGAATGCCTACTTTCCTTGGTGTCAGGTGTCACTGATATATCAGCTATGCAGTATTGGTTTGGGGTCACAGTGCTGGGGCTGCGGATGTGTTCAGGTTACAGCGGAGGGCTATAAGAAGAGTTAGTCGGCTGTCTTATCGAGATGAATGCCGTTGGGTTTTTGTGTCTAGGTGTCTTGACACTGTCTTACCCGGTTTATTTTGGAATGCTTGCTCTTTGTGAGGGATCACCTCCATCAGCACTCTAAGCATGGGGATATTCACAGTTACGATACACGTGGAAAAGATAATCTAGTGCCTGCTTACTAGAGATGCTAGATGGCCCGAGCTCTCTCTGCATTAAATTCTATAATAAAGTGCCTGTTTTCATAAAAAACGAATCTCGAACAAATTTTAAGAAAAAGATAAAAGACTTCCTCATTAGTCGGGCATTTTTTAGTGACAATGAGTTTTTGAATTGTGATTCTGATGCCTTTTTATGAATGTAGTCGTTTGTTTTCTGTCATTTTATTATAAATAGTTCTGATACCTTTGGAAGGTATAGCAAATTTTGTATATTTTAATATCAGCTGTAAACAGTTTTATTAAGGTTGAATTATGTTTTAATACTGCCATATTGACTTGTGTAAATGCAATTCTGTGTGATAAGACCAATAAACGATTTGAATTTAAATTTGCCAAAAAACTTCGACAACTGTTTATGTCCAATCATCACTATAGTGAAGACATGGAAATTATTACTAAGGGTAGAAGTGATCTTAGCGTTCTTACTCACAGATTATCTCTCTTTCGAAAGGGACCTGCTTATACACGGTGTCCCATATAAGAATGCACAGTACAGAGATCTCGCAAACCAGAAGAGCTACAAAGATGATTAAATTAGAGAAAAGGTGTGCCTTGCTGAACCCTACAAAGCCATGCTTCGAAATCTAAAAAAATCCGATTACTTCCGAAGATATTTGAGAAAACCCGAATTTTCTCGATTTTGTTTTTATTTTTTTCTGACTTTATTTGAAAAGATATGACAATGCAAATTTCACATTGCCATTGCCACTTTTCCTGCTCTTTAAGTTGTTGTTATTATATTTTCAATCTGACGTTTCGTTTCTTAGCAACCATCATCAACTTTGTTTTTTTAAATAGTCGAAAAAATTTCTTTTATTTCTAAAACCCTCTAAGTTTAATCCTAAATCCAACAACATATCGCTCTTTACATTTATCCGACGTTTCGGATAAAAAAACCACCATCAATACTATTTGATGATGATTTCGAAGGAACGAAACGTCGGATCAAAAATCTAATTACGTCATCATGTAGAGGAGGCAAAATGGCATAAGAATGTGGATTTTATTTTCATCAATTTTGATTATTAAAGCCTGAAAAAAAATCAATTGCAATCTACGAATTCTTGAAATTTAAAACATAATTAATTTTTTTCAGATTTTAATAAAGAGGATAGATCACAATAAAATTCACGTTCCTATGGCAATTTTTGTCCTCTTCCTAATGACGTAATTAGATTTTTGATCCCACGTTTCGTTCCTTCGTAACCATCATCAAATAACATTGATGATGGTTTTTTCATCCGAAACGTCGGATAAATGTAACAAGCGATATGTCGTTGGATTTAGAATTGAAATTAGAGTTTTTTAGGAACAAAACAATTTTTTTCGACTATTTGAAAAAACAAAGTTGATGATGATTGCTAAGAAACGAAACGTTAGATTGAAAATCTAATAACATCAGCTTGAAAAGCAGGAAAAGTAGCAATGAGAATGTAAAATTTGCATTGTCATATCTTTTCAAATAAAGTCAGAAAAAAATAAAAACGAAATCGGGAAAATTCGTCTTTTCCCAAATATCTTCGGAAATAATCGGATTTTTTTAGATTTGGAAACATGACGTTGAAGGATTTAGCAACGCGCAACTTTTCTCTGATTTAATCATCTTCGTATCTCTTCTAATTTGCGAGATCCCTATAGTGTGCATTCTTATATCGGACACCGCGTATAGACATTAAGATATTTGGCCTTCTCCCTCGGGAGATGCGGAATAAAGGAGACATCAATAAATTTAAAAGTTTACTTAAGGACTTTCTCTTAAGAAAGTGTTATTACGATTTAGTTTCAGATCTTAATGTTAGTTCCATATTTTAACATGTTTGATTGTGTGTAATTGTGTTGGTGTATGTGTTGTAACTGTTTGATTTTTTTGGTCGGTGTATATTTCGCTTTTTACTGTATTAACTATAACTTTTGAATTTTAAGTCAGTGTATATTCCGCTATTGTTTTTCTTCTCTTCTGGTCTGTTGACGTTGCTGTATCGCTTGAAGGATTTTGCTGGCAATAAAAAATGTATTTATTATTTATTTATTTATTTAAGTACTAAACATTTTTTGGTGCTTAAGGTATATTTGATCATTCAATGTTTGATCGCAGCATAGTACTTGTTTCATTTTGTATAAATATATTACAATTGATTGTGCAAATACTCTAAATAAATGAATGACAAAAAGATTGTTGGGGAAACAGCCCAACATGTGTATAGCTTTCGGTTTTCACCGTATAGTTTGGTGATAACACCCTGTATGTCCGTAGTATGAATCAGCCATAATTAAACTCCGAATAAATGTATTTCACCCCAGGTAAACAGCAAATTTGTGCATTTAAACTACTACTTAGTCGAAACCTGGATTGTCGTTATAATAGATTCCGTTATATAAAACAATCGCTTTCAAGTAAGCTGTCACTCCGTCAAGGAAATCGTTGTTATTCGTTCTCAATTTAGTATATCGTTATGTCCGTCAGTGTTGTGTAAACAACAATGTGTCAAATAAATAAAGAACATGTTCTACCATCTCAAATGCATTTGCCCTACTTGATTTCTCTCTGCTGCGCCGGTAGAAAAAATGATTTTTGTGCCTTACAAAGACTAACCCGTGAAACAACGGTCTAGTCACCGCTCTGTTTGAGTTTGGCGCCAAAAGCAACAGCCTCTGTCGCTACTTTGTTTGACGCCAAGATGTTTAGTTAGTTTTCTCAAAATTTAAACTTTAGTCCAAGAAAGAAGTAATAAAGTGCCTTACAACCACTCAACCGTGATGCATCGATCCCAGTCATCGCTCTGCATGGATTTGGCGCCAAGTACATCTACTCAATCGTAGCTCTGGCTAACGCCAAGATATTTAGTAGTTTTTACTTTTTTTCATTTATTTGTTCATATATTTAGAGAATATCTGTGTACGATCTGTTCTCTTTATCCAAGCTTGGATAAGGAACTCTTTTGGGCGTTAAACGCATTTTCTAGAGACATGTAGCGTCTCTGCTGTTGAAGATAGAAGCAGGTAAAATGGCAGATGGATAGACACATTTATTCCTCTACTCATGATTCGAATCAAATGTTCAAAGTCTTACATCCCTGGTGAAGTTAAGTTGAGAGGATCGAAGAAGACGGAAAGTACAAAGTATTTTGTGTGAACGAAGGCAGTTAGTTGAAAAATAACGTCAATTAAATTCACTAAAGAAAGAAGTTATCTATAGTTCAAGTCGGAAATAATAGTCAGTGACTCATTTTTAGTTTTAAGGCGCGCCTCGAGGGGTAAGGGAAGAGAGAAGGAAATTCCAGTGGCAGGTACAATTCCTTTGTAAATTAATATGTTATAATAACTATATAATGGAATAGTAATAAGTAGACTTAGGCAAATATACACTTAAAAAAATAAAGTTTATGCACATAAATATGCATGATTTTAGTCTAAAATATGCAAAAAAACGTATATTCAAAATTATTCCTAAGTCTAGTAATAGACAGCAAAATTGTACTACAAACAAATAGTACTACGTATTCATTAAGGCTAGGAAAAAAAGGGTCATGGATGATAAGGGGTTTTTCTTATCATAAAATACCATATTGAAAGTTGCATCGAAAATCAATAAAATTTTAAGTTTACTACTCGTTATCGGAGGTTTGATCAGAATTTGATTCAGAATCATTACTATCACTACTTGCGGAACCAACATTGATAATAAGAGGTTCAACTATAACTTCGACCGTAGCATCCAAATCCCACATGCAAAAATGTAATTTGCCTTGAAATTCATTTAGTTTCCAAAAGCAGAGTTTAAAAAAGTAAAAATACAAACACACGAGTGTTTATAATATAAGGTATATAATTAGAGAAATGCATTTTTAACAATAATATTAAGCATTATCATAATTAAAACAAAAATAAATAAAAAAAATTAGGCGAGTCTGCTACTACTCGAGACTAATGTGTAAACATATCCTATAACGACATCGGTTGTAAAAAAAATGACAGCAGCAAGTTATGTTCCCAAGCGGTAACCCATCCAAGTACTAATCACGCCCGACGTTGCTTAACTTCAGTGATCGGACGAGAACTGGCATTTTCAACGTGCTATGTCCCTTACCTGTACATTTTAGCATGTTCATAGAATAAAAACAAAAACATTCGCATTTATTATATTAGTTAGGATTCTTTAATAATACGAACTGGCAGCTTCGGAGCGGATTAATTCACTGCACAAATTTGACACGAAAATCTAATGCCACCAGGAATAACATCAACATATGGCCACAGCTTATTTACCTTATAATCTTGGGCCGACGTCCTTTGATTTGGGACAGTCAATAACCAGCTTTTTCAAATTTTACTGTTTTAAACGTCTGGGCATCTGAATAATACTTTTGACAGTTCGTATAATTTAAAATAATAATATGCTTTTTTATCGTCTAAAATCCATTTAAAAACGATTTTAAATGGCAAAATTGTATAAAAATCCGAAAATTCGGACTTTTTCAGGACGATAGCCGTGGCTTCGGACGAATTTGTCGTGGATTTTGAAGCGAAAATTCATTTTAAATTCAACCGTCCATTAAAAAAAAACTTATAGAAGGAAAATTATAGAAGATGGCCATGACTGAATATTGTTTTAAAAGTCTGGGCATCTCAATAATACTTTTGACGGTTCGTTTAATTTAAAATATGCTTTTATACAGTCTAAAATCCGTTTAAAACCATTATTTAAATGGTAAAATTGTATAAAAATCCTTCACGGACGTCCTGGATTAGCTTTCTCCTAAATGCGACGGCTTATAATGTCACAAGCGGTTTACACATTTCCGTCCCATTTGCCGAGATTTACCCTCATACCGCCGCGTAAGATGTTTACACATCAAAAATGTGCAGATATGAAAACCGAAAAAATTACATTTCACTTTTAGATAGGAAAATCTATTAGTATAATATTATTATAGTCAAAAGCGATCTTATCGTGCGGGTCCAAAGGTCACAATTTTCAGTAAAAACTTCATTCGTGGCAGATTTTGCATGTAAAATCTGTCAAAGTAATGACATTTAATGAAAAATGTGACCTCTGGACCCGCACGATAAGACCGCTTTTGACTATAGCCATAACGTTACCTTAATATTTTGAACCTCTTCTGATTCTGTTTAGCCCATTTTGGCTATTTCTAGTCACTTTTAGTTAGTCGTTCAAACAACTTTCCGTTAGTTCCAACTTATTGAAGTGTAAACATCTTACGCGGCGGTATCAGGGTAAATCTCGGCAAATGGGACGAAAATGTGTAAACCGATTCTAGCCGCTAGGGCGGTATTATATACAATTTTGCCATTTAAAATCATTTTAAATAGATTTTAGATGATAAAAAAGCATATTTTAAATTAAACGAACAGTCAAAAGTATTATTTATTAATTAATATATTCGCAGTGTATTTGGATCCATAGCACAGCTTATTCTTAATGGACAGTTGAATTTAAAACGAATTTTCGCTTCAAAATCCACGACAAATTCGTCAGAAGCCACGGCTATCATCTTAAAAAAGTCCAAATTTTCGGGTTTTGATACAATTTTGTCATTTAAAACCGTTTTTAAACGGATTTTAGATGATAAAACAGCATATTATTATTTTAAATTAAACGAACTGTCAAAAGTATTATTTAGATGCCCAGACGTTTAAATCAATATTGAGTCATAGCCCTCTTCTAAAATTTGCAAAATTTGGTTATTGACTTTCCCAAATCTAAGGATGTCGGCCCCAGATTACTAGGCAAATAAGCTGTGTCCATATGTTGATGTTATTCCTGATGTCGAATTTGTGCAGTGAATTAATACACTCCGAAGCTGCCAGTAAATATTATTAAATAATCCTAACTGATATTATAGATGAGAATGTGTGTGTTTGTTTGTTTCTTACGCTTTCACGCATAAACTGTTTCGACCATCATGAAATTTTGTACAGATATTTTCAAGAGTATAGTAAAGAACATAGGACACTTAGCTTTTACCCGAGGCTTCGTTCGCGTTGATTTTTATTATTTTAAACTTGGTTATTAAACCTAATTTTTATTCTATGACCAAGCTAAAACGTACAGGCAACGGCCATAGCATGTTGAAAATGCCAGTTCTCGTCCGGTCACTGAAGTTAAGCAACGTCGGGCAGGGTTAGTACTTGGATGGGTGACCGCTTGGGAACACAACGTGCTGCTGTCATTTTTTACAACCGATGTCGTTATAGGATATGTTTACACATCAGTGTCTCGACTACTAGCAGACTCGCTCAATTTTTTTTTAGTCATTTGAACTGACTCCGATACGTTATAATCAAATTTAATCTTTTTGGTTAGTCTTGGTTAGCCGCAAAAATTCGTTTGTTTTGGTTAGTTTTAACTTACTTTAATTTTTGCAATCTATTCCGATACGGTTTAGCCCGTTTTGGTGCTTTTGGTTACTTGCCATTAGTTTTGGTTAGCCATTCAATCAGCTTTCGGTTAGCTTTAGTTAGTTTTAAATTATTTTAGTTATTTGAACCGGTTCCAAAACGTTATAACCAATTTTAGTGTTTTTGGTTAGTCACCAAAATAAGGTTAATTTGAATACTTCAATATTTTTAATTTTTTTCGATACGTGTTAGCCCGTTTTGGTGCTTTTAGTTACTTTTGGTTTGCTTTGGTTGGTTATTTAATCAATTTTTGGTTACTTTCAGTAAGTTGCAATTTATTTGAGTCATCTGAACCGGTTCCGATACGTTAAACTAATATAAACGTTTTTGGTTAATAATTTAGGTCGTCGCAAAAATTCGGTTAATTTGGGTTAGTTACTTATTTTATTCTTAATCTGTTCCGATACATCTTAGCCCTTTTTGGTTACTCTTGATTGGTTTTGGTTATACATCTTTTGGTTAAGTTTAGTTAGTTTTAATTTATTTTAGTAATTTGAACCGGATCAGATACGTCATATCCAATTTTGATGTTTTTGGTTAACTTTAGTTAGTCGTCAAAATTCGGTTAATTGTTAGTTTCAACTTGTTTTAGCCCCTTTTGATGCCTTTGGATACTTTTGGTCCATTTTGGTTAGTCGTTCAATCAACTTTCGGTTAATTTCAGTTAATTTTAGTTTATTTTAATCATTTGGACCAGTTCCGTTACACTATAACCAATTTTAGGGTTTTTGGTTAGTCACCAAAATTCGGTTAATTTAAGTTAGTTTTAACTTACTTCAATATTTTAAATCTATTTCGATGCGTTTTAGTCCGTTTTGATGCTTTTACTTACTCTTGGTTAGTCGTTTAGTCAAGTCTTAGTAGTTTTAATATATCTTAGTCTATTGAACCGGTTCCGGTACGTTATAAGCAATTTTAATGTTTTGGTTAGTTTTAGTTAGTCTCCAAAATTCCGATAATTTGGGTTAGTTTTAACTTACTTCAATATTTTTAATCTATTTCGATACGTTTTAGCCCGTTCTGGTGCTTTTGGTTAATTTTGGATAGTCGTTCAATAAACTTTCGGTTAGTTTCAGTTAGTTCCAGTTTATTTTAGTCATTAGAACTGATTCCGATACGTTATATTCAATTTAAGTTTAAATAAACCAGCTAACACGATCTCTCACGCGTACGACGTTATGTGTGGCAAATGTAGCATGCACTTTTTCACGATTTGAGGCCCTATTTAGGAAAACAGAAACATTTTCAATGCTAAAACAAAACGATATCCTAAACCCGCAAGCGCGACTATGCAACAGATCCCTCACAAGGTACATGCTCGTTTACTGTTGCAACGTTGCGACCTCCGCTCAACGGTCGTAAAATATCAGTACATTTACGTCCGTCGATCGCGAACCTCTGTTAAAATACAGCTGCTTCAAATGCTCCGCGTAACGCGCGTATACGGGCCACAATGAATTTGGCAGCGGTGCACGTTTTGTGCCGGAACGCTGTGTCCGCATTTAGAACAACCGGCATTTTGCGAGCATTTCATACCAGATTTATTGTTAAATGTTAAATATTACTTTAAGCCGCTCACGTTGGTCTGTTTTCGAACTAGTGACTGACGTCACTGACTATTATTTCCGTCTTGTACTATAGTTCCTGTTAAATCGAAATAATCAAGAAGTTTAGTTAGGCATTTAATAATAGTTAACCATATGTACAGTACCTATTTAGTTTTATGTGTGGAAGGATGAATGCTTGAAAGTAGTTAGAAATTCGTGTATATATTTATCATATTTAATGCAAATTAATTCTTGCATTATTAAAGTACGTAATACCTAGAATACATGTTTCAATTCACACCCTATGAATAAAACCCCCTACCACCCTATTTTAATACAGTCCACTAATTAAAGTGTTTAATTATAAAGTTAATTACCACCCCCACCTTTGTGGTCATAAATAATTTAAAGAAATAATTGTTTATACCGACCCAAGACTATGATGTTTTTCCTATATAAAATTTGAAACGCCTAAGCCTAATGTGCTGTCCTATATCAATTAGTAAGTACCCAATTTTTTTTGCAACAAAAAGCGGACGTGATGAATTTTACGATCAAACTAACGACCTACAGAGACTTTTAAGCTTCGACATAATGTCAATTCAGCTTTATTGAAGCAGTTAAATAGTTAGAAGGATTAGTATTTTTGTTACGTTATAGACAATTTAAACAATTACGATTAACGTCATTTGACACAATTGTTCATTGTCGAATATAGAAATGAAGATCCGTAATATTAGCAAATTTATTCTAGTGGATCGCATTAACCACAAAACTAACCAGTAATACTACTGTAAAAATTGACAGTTTTATTTGCAAAAGGACCAAATTGCATGCAACTCTTTCCGACTCGAGAAACATGATTGCAGTTAGACACGACGACGTCTCTGCTAATTCAATTAATTTTTTTTAATTGCACCGTAGGTTTGCTTTTGCAACTGTAGGTATTTTTGATGTGAAATTCCATTATTATCAAATGAGACAACTTAGAAAATAAAACTATAGCCAATGGACGAGGTATATGTTGTAGGTATGTAAAATATGTTCCAGAGCCTGTTATCCTTAATTGTGTGTGGCTACAACACATAATGACAATATTCCAATACAATATCGACGAATGTGTAATAGAAGTATATATTTAACTGCAAGTATCGTCGAACAAATCCCTAATTTTAATCTATTACTAACCTGTTATTTTCAGGGGCATTATAAAATATATTATATCGCATCTTGACACTCACAATCTACGCACAGACTTCAAAAGAAATATTAATTATTTCTTTAGCTAATGAGTTTTTAGCTAAAGAGGGATCGTAATATCGGATAATCGAGTCGAAAATTTCGGAGAAACTAAATAAAACGTTCAAAACTGCATTCCGTTTCAAATCCGAAAATAATGTTATTTTTTCGGGACACAATCCAAAAATATGTCACGACTGTGACACTCTTGCTTAAGTCATTACAAAATAAGTTACTAGATATTTCAGCTGGCATCAGTACATACGCAGACTTAAAGTGTCTAGCTACGTTGAATAGGTAATAAGAGTTCAATATACATTAGTATTACCATTCTTCCTCTTTTGTAAATGGCTCGTTTATATGATTAATATTAAAAAAGGTGTGTGTGCTTAAAAACGCACCACAGAAGTGAAAACCTTAGCAGGACGATATAAACAACTATATGAAATTAAAAACAGTTCACACGCGGTAGAAGTAAAACCTTCATAGAGTGATGTTCCCAAGTGGTCACCCATCCGAGTACTAACCAAGCCCTACGTTGCTTAACTTCAGTGACCAGACAACACTACTTTTTACTTTGAACTCTTGGCAAACATGTAAAAATTTATTTGGATTTATCATCATCGAAGAAGTATGTTAGGTGAAATCAGATAATGTATTTGTCCTTACTGTGTGTAGAACATATTAATTACAAACTATCCATATGTAGTCTGACGGACGGGCACGTGAAGATTTATTCACTTTTCAAATAGACATTTGAGGGCATTTAGGCCGATTGTCATCGGAATAAAAAGTAATATTTGTGTAGTACCTAAATCTAGTAATGCTATTTTAATTTACCTCTTAAAAGATAAGCCGCAAACTCATACTTGAACCTGATCTAAGTGGTTAAAACAGAAAGATCCTAACATTACGGTGGTAAATACGGTTGTGTTAAAGGATGAGAACCTCAAGCCATTGAAATGTGGTATGGAGAGCATTTCATATATGTTTCCGAGCTGACGCAGTATATAAAAACAGCAAAAGTGACTCAAATGTGCGCAATTTCAAAATTAACATTAATTTTTCATTTTTAGAAACTTAAGATTGTTTTCCTTATAGTTGGTAAGAGTTTAAATATATGGTTTTTGTAATCCATCTGTTGTTTATAATGAATGTTTCATAGTTTTATAATATATAACGCTGGAGGAACGTCAAACTGGTGAGAGCAGTTTGATTACGGGGAGTGACGCCCCCGCCATTCCGACTTGCCATGGGATGTGGCCCATCAAATCCCATCGTCCTCCCCCAGGCTGGAGAATACCAAAATACAAAGTCTGGAGCTGATCACTGAGAGTGACCCAACAAACCTCAGGAATATATGGACATGATGGTGCTTCCAGGATCAAAATATTCTGGAAGTAAATTCCCCGGCCATTCGGATCTCCGGGCGCTGAGTGGTCCTGGTAGCCCTTCATGCAGCATTTCACAGACACCAAAGATACCAAACCAATTTAGAAGAGATTTCTGCAACATAAGACGCCTAAATACAAACATACTCCAACAAACGGTACACCACCATCTACAAGCAGATAGACCACACATACTTACTAGCCCTTATAGAAACTCAAACTACCCCTATCCTGGTTACGACTTACACACCCGATTTAAACCTAAGTTCGGAATATGCCTTTTTCTCCGAAGCGACCTTTCATGTCACCGCGAGCAAACACTCGAACCGAACAACCTTGACGTCATGTGGCTCAAGTTCGCCGCTAAGGGATTAACCAAGTTTATATGCAGTCTCTATCGTCCTCCGAGCGATAGAGCCTTCCAAAGCTTTTTTACAACACTAGATACCACTTTTGAGTCAATACAGGTCGATCAACCCAATTTAAAAATAATCGTTCTGCCCGTTTCAATGCCCACAACACCAACTGGCTCAAACATCACAACAAGACCGACAATGAAGGAAGAGAAGCTGAAGGAATTGCCATCAGCTGCGGGCTTATTTAACTTGTAGACGAACCAACTCGAACCTCAGAAAGGGGCGAATTCGCCCCTTTTCTAACCACCAATCCAGACCAGTACACAATTACATTTGATCCACCATTAGGTACTACCGACCACAAAATTAATACAACGGTTTGTGAATTTCTTCTACAGAAGGATCCACCATTGCCTCGCAAAATCTGGCATTACAATTCTGCAAAGTGGGACGATCTAAGAGGGTTCTACCTAGATTTTCCTTGGCTCGACGTCTGCTTCGGCACTGACGACCCGTCAGTCTGATGCGAAAAGATTACGAAAGTAATCTTCTCAGTAATGGAAGCATACATTCGAAATTCCATCAAGTTACGGTCAAGAGGAAATCTATGGTTCGATAGAAGATGCGAAAGAGCTGTAGGTAGGAAACAGCAAGCCTACAAGTACTGGCAGCAAAATCAGACCGCTGAGAATCGGAATTTTTTTGTCGAAGCGAGAACGAATGCAAACGTGTGATCGACGAAACTAAGGACAAACACAATCAAAGGATCAAGAATAAACTTTTGCAATGCCCCAGTGGGTCCAGGAATTTCTAGTTAGCGCAAAGGCAGTACGTAATAACTTTACAAAAGCGTCTCTCCCACCATTGACGGACGAACGTGGCATCACGGCGACTACAGCCAAGGAAAGAGCAAGCATGCTTGCCAAAATGTTTTCAGCGCACTCTACCTTAGACGTCCCCAAAGGCAAGGCTCTCCCCATCATATCGAACATCAACACTACCGTGGCAGAAGTCAAGTTTCGTCACCGTGATATTCGTAAAATCCTTAAAGAGCTGGATACGCAAAAGTTATCAGGACCGGACGGAATACCTGCCATCATGTTAAAGAACTGCACCAACGAACTAACACCCGTTTTTTTGCAAACTTTTTTTTCTGCCTTACCGCAAAAGTATTTACCCATCTTCTTGGAGGCAAGCAAACCACGCCCTCAAACTATATCCCAATTGCCTTGCTTCCAATAATCTCCAAAGTCATGAAACGTGTAGTCAATCAGCAACTACTTAAGTACCTCGAGGACAATAGAATAAACAGCGATAATCAATACGGCTTTCGTAAAGAGAGATCGACAGGAGATCTATTGGACTATGTCACTGATATATGGAATAAGGCAATTGAAAACTAAGGAGAGGTTCGAGCGATGGCGTTGGATATTTTGAAGGCATTCGACAAAGTTTGGCATGACGGATTGCTCAATAAACTGCCCTCCTTCGAAATGCCAGCCTCTCTCTGCAGCTGACTTGCCAGTTTCCTTAAGAACCAATCTCTGCACGTTGCAGTTGATGGACACATCTCAGATACATTCACCATTAACGCGGACGTGCCTCAGGGCGCAATACTTTCACCAACTCTGTTCCTCATCTACATTAATGACTTGCTGACTGAAGCGAATAATCCTGTTTACAGTTTTGCAGATGACAGTACCCCTGACTCCTAGTCCGAGAGGCGACCCTCATAATAGTGTGGTGTCTGAACTGTCAGGATTTTGCATGCTAAAAAATATTGTTTAGTTGGGCCGAATAAGAAACCGTTGGTCAGCCGAGGCTGGCCTTGACCAGCAATTAATTATACAGGGTCTTTCAAAAAGTTCGCATCATATGGGAAACTTTTTTATTATTGTCAATATGTTTCATTGACATCAGATATATGGACATGCACAAACACAAACATTAGTTTTATTAGCAAACATTGGATCACCAGCAAATGGAATAAGGAAAATGTTATATTAAATTGTCAGTCCTTCCAAGGTAGCCATGCAGGAATGACTATTGCTGAAAAAATTTTGAAATTGGTAAATACATGGGATATTAGAAAAGAAAATATTCATTTAATGTTACTTGATAGTGGAGCGAATATAATAAAGGGCTGCAAAGATGCTCACATAAGTAGCGAGAGCTGTTTCATATATACTTTGCAATGGATAATTTTGGAAAGCATCGAAACACAACGTGCTGTTTCAGATATGATTGCTGTGGCAAAACGAAGAGCTACCCATTTTAATCACTCTTCCATAGCTTGTGACCAATTAAAAGAAATTCAAGATGAATATAATCTTCCGCAGAAAATAATTGTACAGGATGTTCCAACTAGGTGGAACTCACCGTACTATATGTTGGAAAGATTGCAAGATTTAAAGAGGCCTATCACTATATATTGTGCTGATGCTGAAGACAATCAAAATTTTACCAGTTTAACAAATAACCAGTGGGAATTGCTGAATTCTACTCTAAAACTTTTGCGGCCATTTGAAGAAGTAACAACAACAATTGGCATTGGCTCTACAGATTCAATAATTTCAGATGTAATTTCAATAGTGGCCACTTTAAAAAAATATATATACATAGATTATGGCTTATATGGAGTCGGTACAACAAAAGAAGCCCTACTAGATAACATAGCCAGACGATTGGGGAATATTGAAACAAATAAACATTACATGATCGCCACTGCACTAGATCCCAGGTAAAAACTAGCTTTTTTTCACAAGATAATAGTTTCCTTATAAAGGAAACTGTTCCAAGTGAAATTAAAAACAATAAAAAGAAAAAATAGTGAAGCTAATACTATAGCTAGTGAAGTAGCAGCTAGTGATGAAGAACTATTATCAAAAATTGCTAAACGTGAAGAATCGTTGTGGACATGTTTCGATAGTATCGCTACCACCAATAAAAACGCCAGTTCCTGTTCAAAAACATGTGTTGTCACAATGGAACAGTTTGAAAAATATCTAAAGGAACCGCTAACCCATATATTTGGTGAAAAGAGCACCAATTTGTGTTTCCGGATCTGGCTAACATTTCAAAACGATATTTAAGTGCCCCCAGCAAGTAGTGTAAATTCTGAGAGATCTTTCTCGGAAATTGGTAATATTTATGAAGACAAACGTTCCAGATTAACCCCACATAATGCTGAAAAACTATTGTTTATCCACCATAACCTAGAAAAAATAAACTTTGACTACTAAGAGCCTTATTCAATGTTCTATTTTATTTACCAGCCCTCTTTTTACTGTTGTAATCTGTATTTATTTTATAAATAATTGTGGCTGAATATAACAACAAATAGCCCATTTGTGTTTTATTTTATCTACCTATTTATTCCGAATAAAAGTATTTTTTCATAAAAAAAATCCGGCCGGATTTTCGGCAGAGAAACCGAACTTGTCGGATTCGGTACGTCAACCGGACGTCCGTTCCATCCCTACGTACAGGGTGTCAAAACCACAATAATTATTCCCCAAACATCCCCTATTTTCGGAATATGTCGGTACAGCAAACTCGTGCAATTTTTTAGACCAAAAATTCGAACTCCATGCCCCCAAACACCCATCTCAAGAGTACAAATATCAAAATTTATTTTTTCGAAAAGTATTTTTGAAAAAAAAATTCACTTTCATTGCAGAAACGGTTAAAGGCATCAACGTACATGTCATCCATGTAGAAGGTTTTCCGATATTCCTAATTTTTTTGTTTTTTTAAATTCAATTTTTGTATTTTTTAAGTACCCTGTATAACTTATCTTTAATTTAGAATTGTCAAAGTTAGTTTTTCTCCAAACACCAACTTTTATCAAAAAAAAGTTTTTGAGAAATCAATAATAAAAATTTTCCCGTATGAGGCGAGCTTTTTGAGACACTATACAAGGTGATTCACGGTCGATGGTAGGCTAGACTTTTCTGAAGAACCACTCAACGGATCATTCTGAAAATTTGGCCGTTTACATAAACAAATATGCTCTACCTTGCTAAAATATTTTCGACAGTTCAGTGTTGCCGCTTCTACTAAAAACTAGTAGCAACTGTCCAAATTTTAAACGGAACACCCTATATATTATTGCATATTTGGATCTTGCGGAGAATTCTAGACATATTCCATAAATAATGTCCTATACCTATCTGTTAATGTTTTTGAAATATTGACGGTTGAAATCGACCATTTACCAAGTTCGGCAGCCTGTAAAATCTAAAGGGCCAAAAAATAGAGCAAAATGGTTTGCAGTTTCCTATCTTGGTTTTTCATAAGCTATCGATTGACACTAATTTTTTATTTAACAAGAGGTTAAGAAATCCCGGTTAAATTTAACCTCTGATTAAATCCAAAATTAGTGTCACGGAAAACCAAGACAGGAAAGTGCAAACCATTCTGCTCTATCTTTAGCCGTTTAGATTTTACAGGCTGTCAAACTTGGTAAATGGTCGATTTTCAACTGTCAATGTTTCAAAAACAGTATCAGATAGGTAAGTATAGGAGATTATTTACAAAATATGTCTAGAATTCTCCGTAAAATCCAAATATGCAATAATATATAGGGTGTTCCATTTAAAATTTGGCAGTTGACAGAATGATCCGTTGAGTGGTTCCCCAGAAACGTCTAACCTACCATCGACCGTGAATTCACCAGCCTTCAAAAAGTTCGCATCATACGGGAAACTTTTTTATTATTGATTTCTCAGTAAACTTTATTCTTGATAAAAGTTGGCGCTTGGAAAAAAACTAACTTTAATAATGCTAAATTAAAGATAAGTTATACACGGTACTTAAAAAATACAAAAGTTGAAATTGAAAAAACAAAAATTTTGGAATATCGGAAAACCTATCACAGGAAAAATAATGCTCTTATTAAGATAAAAATAAAAGTCAAATACCATTTTTTCGAAAAGTGCACTGTTGCTGAGAAAATTCATGACAATTATTGAAAAAAACTCTTTTTCTTAATTTTGTTCTTATTTTTATCAGCAACGTTGGACTGGAAAAAATAGTATTTGATTTTTATTTTTATCTTAATAAAAACTTTATTTTTCCTGTGATAGGTTTTCCGATATTCCAAAATTTTTGTTTTTTCAATTTCAACTTTTGTATTTTTTAAGTACCCTGTATAACTTATCTTTAATTTAGCATTATTAAAGTTAGTTTTTTTTCCAAGCGCCAACTTTTATCAAGAATAAAGTTTACTGAGAAATCAATAATAAAAAAGTTTCCCATAATATGATGCGAACTCTTTGAAAGACCCTGTGTAATAAATTAGTGGTCAAGGCCAGCCACGGCCGACCAACGTTTTCTTATTCGGCCCAACTAAACAATATTTTTTATCATGCAAAATCCTGACAGTTCAGACACCACACTATTATGACGGTCGCCTTTCGGACTATCCCAATATAGATCAGAAAAACCTTTACCAGCGATTGAGACTTGTCACCGTAGACAGGAGCAGATTACAGCAATCAATCAAGACCTAGAGAATGCTCAAACTTGGGACGACAGAAATTTGGTCTAGTTCAATGCAGCAAAGTCCCAAGCAGCCACGTTTACCAAGAGGGCCAATACGGCGGGCCCTGACATCATTATGGCAAGATCGGCCATTACTCCATCCTCGTCAATTGGACTACTGGGTGCCTCGGTCAACAGCAATATGTCCTGGCATGTCCACGTTGCTAACATCGCAAAATCAGCTTCCCAGAAGCTTGGTGCGCTATTTCGCAACAAAAAAACTATATACACCGCAGCAGTTGCTCTTGCTCTACAAAGCGTAAATAAGACCGTGCTTAGAATATTGCTCACACATCTGGGATGCCGCACCAAAGCACACTCGTCACGACGTCAAACAGTCACGACAGACGGCAAGAGTGCACCAGTTCGTCGTACAACTGGAAACACCTAGAACATCGCTCAACAAGGACTCCTTTGTCCGGCGCACTGCATCACTGTGGAAACTCACTCCCAGGACATCTGTTTACCCCTAACTACAACCACAAACAATATAGCTACGCAAGCTATATTGTTTGTGCTACAACCTACAACTATTCAGGAACCGTGTCAATCAACATCGAGCGCCATAGGATTTCCCTTTAGTGTGTGTGCCACTGTCATAAAAAAAAGATTTTGAATACTTAATACTTTTTTGTCTCTAAAATTAACAAGTACATATACGCTGATAATATTATTCGTAATATGTGCTTTGAAAATGTATATCCTTTCAATGAGTGCGGTATATGTTTCAGTAATTACTCACAAATAAAATTAATTTGTGTCATTGATACCCTAGAAAAGACATCGAGATTACTCTTAATTCAGAATTTTATAAATAATTATAATAAAAAAAATAAGTAAAAACACCAAGGCCATTATAGTGCTAAATTAAATAAGTGGTCTAGAATTACTTTATTTAATTTTATCTATTGATGACAGATGGGTAAAACTTACTTTGATTGGAACCCTTCAAACTCTTCTTGCTGTTCAGAAATCGACGCCTCAAGATCAAGATATGCTCCATAATCACCATCTTTATACAGTTGAAGTGCTGCATCATCCAACTGAAACAACAAAAGAAAATAAATGTAATTTATTTAAATGAAAACTTCTTTAAAATGAAAAAGCGACAGTAAAAAAAGATCTATAGGGTGTAGCCTGCGAGAGAATGACATAGTAAGTTGTTACATAATTGTTAAAAGTAAAAAGTAGTTCTCGTCCAAACACAGAAGTTAAGCAAGGTCGGGAGTGGTGAGTACTTGTATGGGTGACATCTTGGTTTAGTTTGATCATTGTCTTTTTACTGTATAAACAATGGTTTTATAAAGGCTCCACTTCTACCGCGTGTGAACTGCACACTTGAACTTTTTTGTTACCGATCACGTATTACATATGAGCGAATTAAAGAAACCGCTAGTTAATAGACCAACTGTCTGACAGGCGTTGCTAGAGGCGGGATGATGCAGAACAATGCTATAATCCGCGACTACAAACATTAGACCAGTTAAAAGCAAATATCCGCAACGTGATAGAAAACATTCTATAAGAATATTTAGTCTATAGTTTTTATAGGTTTGTTACTAACTTGTATAAATGCATTGAAGTCGGTGGAAGACACTTCCAACATGCTCTTTGGAGTAAAATAAATCTACTATTTAAAAAAATCTATAACTTGTATTATTACATTTTTCAAAGGGAAAGGAACAAGGCTTTAGACTTTGGGAAAATATACAGGATATATTTTTTAAAATAACAAAGTTGTCCTACACTTAAAATTCGGCTATTTGGTTTTCGGCACTTCCGGTTGTCAAAAAATAAAAAGACATATACTTAAAAAAACTTTCAGTAAAATTAAATTATTCAGTGCAAACCGTCACTCGATGGCTTTTTCGTTTTTGAGTTATTTAAGATCAAATTGGGTCCAATTATGAAAAAGGAATTGATTAACTACTTGTATCTTCTATATTTATTGTTAGTTGAAAATGAAACCGCGCAGGAGTGTTATATATGGGTAACAACCCTCACTAAATTTTGAACTTCCAACAAATAACACCAACCATTATTTCGTGTCTCTCTTGCTATGAGTGCTCTTTTGCAATATGATGGGAATACAGATGACCAAGCTGTAAATAAATTATTCTATATCAATTAAATGTTAATTATCCTGTTGGGAAGTTGGGAATGTATTAAATACATATACAGAATTTAATTCATAAACATCACCTTAGTTGCTAGTTAATAATTGTTAATGTTTTGTTATTAATTAGGTTGGGCGCGGTTCCATTCAAAATACAAAATAGAGTTAAAGAGATAAAAAAAAATATCTTCTGCTTGAAATTATGTAGTTGAGTAATAAAACGAATGGTTCTTGACTAAATGGTGAAGGCATGTTTTAGTATACAATTCATGCCATCGACAAGGTTTACTTGGTTCATGGTATTGCCGATAATAGCATTGTATAAAAAAGAACAAGAACATAATACTAAGGTTTCCAATATAACAGAGCGTTCCCCTTATTTTCGTAAATCAACGTTACCGGAGAAAGTTTAAAGACTGGAATCGTGTCGTTATATTGCTCTTTAAAACTTATAATGAAACGACAAATAATAACTGTACATTTCGTCTTCCAGGTTGCTTTAGTGCATTAAATTCACACCCTATAATTACTGCTTTATTGAGATTTAGAAGTTCTTGTTTCTCTATTAGTTAATTAGTAAATTCTAAAAATGCTTTTGAACATTTACAGCATGTACAGTTATTTAATGATAATATTTGTATCATCAAAAACTATACATGTTACACATTATAATAGTATTATCTATTTGTCGAAACAAAACTCTTAAGCAACATCAATTATTTTCATAGTTTTAAATCGTGTCTGGTATTATTAGCTCAAAAATAAATAACAAATGTCACTAATCGCGTAACGGAACTGAAAATGTTTCACAACTGTCAGTCAACAGTTAGTTTGGGTTAGGCAATTTGTTGGTTACTTGTGAACCACAAACTAATTTTTATGAAATTGGTCGTTAAATTTTTGTGCTAAAACTCAAAAAACAAGTATTTTAATTATTGTTAAAATGTCGGTCCTGGTGGGTGATATACACCGTACTTGCTCTTATTTTTAATGAAGAATTAATGATTCAGCTGTGTTCATATATGACAATTTAACAGTGACTGAGAGAGTTCTTGCCGCTCAACAATTTAAAAAAACTTTTGAAAATGATACCTACCTATTCATTTAGGTATCCGCCTTCGTATTTAGAAATACGGTAAATATGTTCGTTGCATTTAAGGTTAAAGCATTTAAAAGCATTTAAGGTTAAAGTCTGCAATTAGCTTGGGGTTCTATGTAGAACTCCAAAATAAAAAAGCCGCTGGAGAATCCAAAGAAACGGCCTCTCACAAGGAAGTGTTCTAGCCTCTACTCTATTTAATGTATACCTACACAAATGATCAGCCTATAACAGAATACGCCAAACACTACGTATGTTACCTGGCTGTCACAGTTCAGGGTCAAACATTTGGGGAGATAGAGGTAAAACTTGAGGATGCAATCCATGGCCAAGTACTATCGAGAAAACTCGCTAAAACCGAATCCATCAAAAACTCAAGTAAGTGCATTCCATTTAAATACCCACAAGGCTCACAACACACTAAAGGTGTCCTGGGAGGGCAGAGAGCTAGAATACGTCGAAACAAAGTACCTGGGCGTTACCGTAGATAGAACATTAACTTACAAACAAAACTGCCACAAAACTGAACCCATTTTTTTCTTATTTCAATAACTGTCAGTATTTTGGTTTGTATCATGTGGTTGTAGCTGAAACTAACATAATGAAAACTGTTACTACTTCGGTGCATCATTAATTATCATATTTCCTGAATCGCAAATTATTTGATAGTCTAACTACCAAAACAAACGCATCAGTTCCATTTCTGGTAAGCATTTGCCATCAGCTGCAGGCTTGCTCAACTTATAGACGAATCAACTTGGATCTCAGAGAGGGGTGAAATTGCCGCCTTCCTGGATCTTTTTCTAACCACAAATCCAGACACAATTTCAGTTATTTCGCCATTAGGTACTGCCAACCACAAACTTATTACAACGGTTTGTGAACTACAGAAGATACACCGTTGCCTCGCAAAATCTGGCATTACAATTCTGCAAACTGGGACGATCTAAGGCAGTTCTACCTAGATTTTCCTTGGCTCGACGTCTGCTATGGCACTGACGACCCGTCGGTCTGTTGCGAAGAGATCACGCAAGTAAATCGCCTCAGGAATGGAACAATATAACCCAAATTCCATCAAGTTACCGTCAAAAGGAAAGCCCTGATTCGATAGAAGATGCAAAAGAGCCGTAGGTAGAAAACAACAAGCCTACAAGTACTGGCAGCAAAATCAGACCGCTGAAAGTCGCAGTTATTTGATCGAACCGAGAAACTAATGCAAACGTGTGATTGACGAAACTAAGAGCAAACACAAGCAAAGAATCAGGAATAAACTTTTGCAAGGTCCGAGTGGCACCAGGAATTTCTGGTCGGTAGCAAAGGCAGTAAGTAATAACTTTACCAAAACGTCTCTTCCATCTTTGACAGATGAACGCGGCGTCACGGAGAGTACAGCTAAGGAAAAAGCAAACATGCTCGTTGAAATGTTTTCATTGCACTCTACCTTAAATATATCTCATCGCAAGGCTCTCCCCACCATATCCAACATTAACCCTACCATGACAGAAGTTAAGTTTCACCACCGTGATATTCGTAAAATCCTCAGAGCCAGATATGCAAAAGGCATCAGGGCCGGATAGAACACATGCCATCATATTAACGAACTACGGCAACGAACTAACACATATTTTACCAGACTTTTTTCTCTGCATTACTAAAAAGGAATTTACTCATCTTCTTAGAAAGTCGCTCGAGTACAACCTGTTCCAAAAAAGAAGCAAGAAAACCACGCCCTAATCTCCAAAGTCGTAGAACGTGGAGTCAATCAGCAACTACTCAAGTACCTCAAAACCAAAGAATAATCAGCAATAACTAATAAGGCTACCGCAAATAGAGATTGACCGGAGATATATTGGCATATGTCACTCATATATGGAGTGGAGCAATTGGGAACTATTGTCCTACCGAGAATCTCGAGCGTTGGATATTTCGAAGGCATTTGACAGTTTGGTATGACGGATTGCTCAACAAACGGCCGATGGCATCCTTCGGACTGCCACCGTCTCTCTGCAGCTGGCTTGTTAGTTTTTCTTAAAAACCGATCTCTGCACGGTGCATTTGGTGGACATATCTCAGACACATTCACCATTAATGCGGGAGTGCCTCAGGGCGCAATACTTTCACCAACTCTGTTCCTCACCTATATTAATAACCTTCTGACCGAAACCAGTAATCCTGTTTACAATTTTGCAGATGATAGTACCCTTGTCTCCCATTTTAGATCAGAACAAAACTTTACCAGCGACTGAGACTTATCACCGCAGACAGGAGCAGATTAGAAGAATTAATAAAGATCTTGAGAAAGTTCGAACCTGCGGTGACTGAAATTTGGTCCAGTTCCATGCAGTAAAAACCCAAGCAGCCACGTTTACCAAGAGAGTCAATATCCTCGTCAATCGGACCACTGGGTAGGGGTTCGCGAGACCACGAGACTAGTCGCGGTCTCTGTCTCGATGTCGAGACCGAGACCGAGATAGAGACCGAGACTAGAAATTTGATACCGAGGCCGAGACCAAGACTTACCTATCGAGACCAAGACCGAGACCGAGACTTAAGGTATCGAGACTCTCGGTCTCGGTCTCGAAAGAATTATTTAGTCATTAGTTTGTTCGACTTAAGCAATTTTGTAACCGTGAATAATTTAAGATTTTACATTGAATAAGGCTTTTGGGTAAATTCAAACATAAAAGTAGTTAAATTTACTTACCAACTTACCTCTACAAATGTTTAACATAATTTTTTATCTGTAAATATCGTATCAAAGAGTAGGTAGTAGATATAATGTTTATTAATTAACCTTAACTGTACTTATACATATAATATCTGAGCCATTCAAATGTTATTTTTGAAAAGAACTTGTTCGGGCATATACCTAGTGACCTGCATAATGTTTGCAACAAATTGGAACATTTTTCTTATTCAAATATCGAAAATAACTTTTTTGGGGATTAATTCAGCATGTCCAATAATCCAAAAATCGATTTTGACATATTATGTCGAGTGATCACAAGGCAAAATGTGGAGTCATTTGACGATATATCAAAAAGTGTCAATGGGAAAAGTTGTTCAAATTTGATTCTACATTGAAGTGCAAATTTTCGTAAATATATTAGAACTTCCAAATCGTAACATTTTTTAGCGTATTTGCTGAAAACCTTACAAAATTGCAATTTTTTCATGTAGGTTACTTAAAACAGAGTAAAAGTGACGAATACAATAATTATTAATATTGCTGAAATTTATTTTATCATTAACAATATAAATAAAAAATCGGAAAATATTGATTTTTAGAAATCTCAATTTATTGTATTTTGTTGCAATGGTACGTAGAGGACAGTAATTTTAAAATAGCACTTTCAATTTTATTTTCAAGTTAATTTTATTAAAAGTGGCTTTTCGCGTCATGAAAAATTTAATCCGTTTGCCCTCTTGTAAACACCATCCGTGGGCATATTGTATATAATAACAAGTGAAAACGCGTTCAAAAAGTATTTCTTTTACCGTGTGTAAAATACCTACTTACTTTATATAAAGGGCTACAAATTCGAGTGCATGCATGGGAATCATGGAAACCGTAAGAGATACGAGGTCGATTAAATTGAGGCAAAGTTGCGCATATTTGTGCGTAACAAAATACAGCTTAAAAATTCTAAATACTTAGGGATGATATTGAAATTTTGCAAAATTGTTTTTATTTCTTCCTGAGCTTATTTGAAAATATATTTCAAAATAAATGACACCACGTGTTGCCATTTTTTCTCATTACAAGATAACATTGGCAAATTTAAAATCGGCGTTTCGTATTTGTACGGTCGCAACAAACTTATTTTTTTAATACAGACCTGGATTTTTTAAAACTCTTTTTAAAAACTATTGTTGTTCTAAAAATGACGCATCGCACTTGTTAAGAAATTGGTTAATACGAGGTTTTTTTTATGAGAACTAATGCGTTAGAAACACATAGAAATGCTTCCGGTAATCCTTTTCTAGCGCATTGGTATTTATGAGAAACTATTTTTTTACAACTGTGGTATATCGTTGTTTTTAGATCATAAAGAGCTTTAAAGCTTATCAAGCGTACGAAAATATCCAGATCCGTATTTAAAGAAAATAAGTTGATGTTGGGCCCTGAAGATATATTCACCATAATATTTCAAAACAACAACCGAAGGGTATTGAAAATGAACCCTTACACATACTTGCGAACTTGACACACTCACTGAAGTTAAAAATAATAATTTGTGTTCCTTCCCCATCCCATTCCTTAGCCTGCCCCTTTTTATAAATGTTGCCGTAACTCTAAAATACCTCACATGTTGGGTATTAACCGAAGTACTGGGACTGCCTACGGATTTTTCCGTCCCTGCACACACTTTAATTTTTTTTTTATTTGGAAAACTCTAAGTCATAGAGCAGTTATACTGATGGCAGTTATGATGATATTTGAATGGTTTAGATTTAGAATCATACGTCAAAATTTAAAATGGAAAGGTGATATTTTTAATGAAATATAAATAAGAGATTGCTTCCAGTTGTACCGGAACTTATTCAGTTTAAATGGCACTCGGTATATTTTCTAAATTATTTATATTCCTCTTAACATTCCGAAGTAGCGTTTGTGTTATTAACGAAATAAAACAGTAAATTATTTAATTGCTTTTTATTTGCTCAAACCGAGACCGAGACCAAACCGAGACAATACCGAGACCGAGACCAAGGTAGTCTCGGTCTCGGTCTCGAGCTTCGAGACCCGAGACCGACACTAAATTTTTTCTTCGAGACAAAGACCGAGACTTGCCAGGTCTCGGTCTCGGTCTCGCGGACCCCTACCATTGTGTGTCTCGGTGAACAGCAATATGTCCTGGCATGATCAGCATCGCAGAAACTTGTGCGCTATTTCGCAACAAAAATTGTATACACCACAGCAGCTAATCTTGTTCTACAAAGCGCAAATAAGACCGTCCTTAGAATATTGCTCACACATCTGGGATGCTGCACCTAAGCACACCATAAAGCTGCTCATTAGCATTTCAAGAAATAGTTACAATTTTTTGGCACTCCCGGAATGGACCTATTCGCCTCTCATATTAATCGGAGATGCAAGAAATTTCATTCATGGAAATGAGATTCAGGCTCTACGCATTTACCATTAACTAATCCAATGTATATTTTTATTTTTTTCTCCCATTCTGTACGATTCTGACATACATATACATAAAAGTAAGCCTGGATAGAGCTGCTGGTATTATTGTAGTTCCAGACTGGCCAGCTCAGCCTTGGTACCCATTACCACAAAATTAAAAATAGCAAGACATGATATTTTTAGTCTCTTCTCCTGTTAGCCTCCTTTATCCTCTAGCCAACAGCCTTCCATTGGTAGCCATGAAATTATCAGGCAGGGATTTATAGCCAAGGGATTGGCAGAATCTGTAACCGACAAAATGATGTTTTCGATATCTGATGGCAACTATCAAGCAATATGTTTGTACATACCAAAAAAACGTATACCGGTATTTAATGCTACTGTTTTTAAGTTAATATATTACAAGCCCTTATGGAAAATTCAGACCTTAACAACAGCAGCTTTAATAGCAGTTTGATTCCTTCGGATAATCTATACCACAACGCTTTGCTCAAGAGATTTTTAAAGGACATATTCATAAAACGACCTTAAACATGAAACTACCCATACCCCGGTCGTGTGTTTACACGCCTGAGTATAGTATTGGCTGTGATCGTCACGTGAACTATTATTACTTTGAAATAATTTATTGTTGAGGACCCTGTATTTTAGCTGTGCGCGTAGCAGGTTCTTTTAGAGTTTGGATAAGTTTAAGTTTGTTTATCGAATCTGCGAGTAGCCTACCTCTTCTCTGAAAAGCTAATAACAGCAATATAAGCCAATTTTCGACAAACACAATTTATTTTAATAATAATTAAAAATTTATACATTGAACAACCCAGCGCACTATCAATTTCAAACCATAGGAAGTTTAGCAATTAAGTAAAATAAAAGTCGTATGATTGAAATATAAATCATAACACAATTTTAACAAAAAATCCCTACGCAATTTGTTAACCAATAAATTATACAGTAAAATTGCAACAAATAAAATCATACACAAGTTATCAGTTTGGTAAATTAAAGTCGTACAAATGGAAATTAAATCACAACACAATTCAACTAAAGAAATCGTTATGCGTTTTATCAATCAATAAATTGGACAGTAAAATTGTAGCAAATAAAATCATACACAAGTTTATCACATAATCAATTCGTTCAATGGTATAAAGAATATATCCAACTTAATTTTATAAACATTATGTTTGACCAAACTATGGTGACCAATTTGCATGAAAACGCTATCAAAAATAGGTGGCAAGTAATGGCCCACGGCGAAAAGGTATATGACCAACCACAGACACTATATACCTAATTGCACGTAACTCAGTCCCTTGCAGCAGAAACGCTAACCTTGTATACTATTAACTTGCAGTACATCAAAGATCTTTAGTTTTTATAATTTTTTTCACGCGGGGGAGGTACTCCAGCCGCGGGTGGTTGCACACCAGGCAGAATTTTACTTTTTTTCACGCGGGGAAGGTGCTTCAGCCGCGAGTAATTTTAGCTGACCAGGCTAAGAGATAATTTTTTTAACGCAAAGGCGGTACACCAGCCGCTGGACCTTGTCCAGTGGTAGATTTTGAACGATTACAAGCTTCATAACCCATTCAATAAGTAATTTATTTTTAATTATGTATAGTCAATATTAATAACCAATTTCAGCAAACCAGCCAAACCTAAACCTAAGTTGTCTTTAAGGCCTCCATATTTGATTCAAACCCTTAACATAAATATAAATTTCACATTACTTTCTGTCAAACCCTACATTGTCTCAATAATTAATTCTTGGAATCATTCCCACATATTTTATACCTACGGAGTGCTTCACCATTTCTTTATTTACATAGCCTAATTGGCCTGACTGAAACCCGATACTCTTGTCTAATTTGACCTGGATA
>MU188308.1:38855-50817 GCA_016904865.1 Pissodes strobi
ATTTTATTTATTAAAGTAAATTAACCTTGTTAATGGCACAAAAGTTTGTAATCTTTTAATTCCCAAAGAAAGATGACATAATTATTCTGTTCGTCTCGTGACACAAGTATCTTGTGTTGGTAAATTTATATTAGTTATTTATCTATTTTGCTTTACCAAACCCGATTTATAGAGTCAGATAACTGAATAGGTGTAATACATTAACGAAATATGTGACCTATATTCTAATGAAGTATTCTCTCACCTGTTCACTTTGGACTAATTCAGGATCGGTTTGCTTTGACTCTACTCTTAGTACGTTTTCGCGTGACTTTCGGCATTTTGCTAGATAATTTAACTTGAGCAATGAGAGGGTTATAATCGAATAATTGTCAACAGTTTCGCGGCCGCACAAAGACATCGCTCTGTTGCCAAGAACCTAGATTACCCAATTCGCAGCCGTCGAAACGTCGCCAGAGGGTAACCTAACTTCATGTAATTATAACCCTTTGGCTTGCCAATAACTTAGATTACCGAATTCGCAGCCGTCGAAACGTCGCCAGAGGGTAACCTAACTTAATTAATACCTATGAATGCCCTGAAATCCCTTTGCAAAATGTCCTCATTGATACCGTTGACTAAGCCAGCCGGTTTCCCGTTGTTAAGCCAATAATATCAATGTAATTAGATATACAACATTCGCAGCCGTCGAAGACGTCGTCAAGGTATATCCAATTTCTCGCAAAGGGAGCCCGCAGCACTCACAGGTACTCGTATGTACCTTAAAACTGCTAACTAACAAGTGTCCCGATTCAGTCGCGTATTTGCCTTTTTATATGGGTTCGCGCCTCCCGTCCCTCGATTTCTGTGACGTCTTTCGAAAGTTTCTTTTTTCCGGCCCTTCGTATGGGAATTCTACAGGCTTTAAATGTGATTAATTTTGCCTGCGTTTATTAAATAAATTATTTTGATTAAGCAGTGAATTTGCTTTTAGTTGTCTAATTTGTAGGGTAGGTCTGGGCCGTTTCAAACACCTCGCTTAACTTAAACATGGAATCCTCAGCCGGTTATAATATATCTTGAGGAAGCAGGGAATAACCTAAAGAATCCTAACACTCAGTGCCTAACCCTACAGAAGAGCCACTAAGCAGTGCATTTCTCGGTGAGTAAAACAAACATTTGCAGATTTGGGGATAAACTGAGACACTAGTGCCTGTAGGTCTCAGGTCTCATTCGACCAGACATTTGACTACATCCGCAGCGCACAGAGTGGGAGTTTCCTTAGAAACAATGTGCAAAATGGCCAGATGGCGTGGGCAGCGTTGGCCATTAGTCAACGCTGTTTTAAAAAGAAATATGTTTTATTTTAGTAAATAACTGGTTTATATTGCCTTGTAGTTCTTAACTGGTTTATATTGCTTTGTCTAGTATGCGAAAAACGTGTTTCTACATTAACAAAATAATCTTTTATTTTTTTACTTATCTAAAAATAAGTATAGTTTACTGGTACTGAATATACCTGATAATGTTTTTTAAAGATCTACCTAGTTAAACGTATCTTCGGAATGGACATGATATATAATTAAACGATCAAATGAACTCCCCTGAAGTTCGATGGTAATTATATCGATAGTCCATTCTGAAGATATATGGACCATCTTCCCCAAAAAATGGTATTTTTTGTATTTATATTATTGTTACGTTTTTGACAGCTCCCATGTCAGATATATATTTTGTACTTGAATTGACCAATACAAGCAGGTGCTAGATGAATTGTGTGGCATAAAGTACAACAGCGGCGTACTATCTAAAGTCTATTCAGATTTCTTTACGCCCGATGTAAACAAAAACGCGAGAACACTTGAACTGAGCAGGGCCGTATTTTACTTTACGGTCTTGCAAATGTTCTGTAACTATACATTGTAAAATCAAGGTATACAATCTCCCAGGTTTTACTGCCATATTGTAGCATTTTCAAATTTTGGCATAAACAAAGGCACAGCGTTGCTAGGTTTATATTTATTTTTATTTGCAAACATAATTTCGACTGGATTATTCCAATATATGTACAGTGCATAAAGTACATTACCTTATTTTACCTTGGAAGTTATTGAATATACTTTCTATACTTATAATTATGTTTGAGTATGATACACTAGCTACTTATGATATGATAATAATATCAGGTGTGATTTTTGTCCCTTTCAGAACAGCAGGTGCTCGACTAGGTTTCGAAAACATCTTTCAGAGGTTCTGGTTGTGCAGTCCATTTTGCTAGCTATTGTCTTCATAGATTTTAATATTTCGGCTTTTTTCAATCACTCAGGAAAATTCTCACAAGCTTTTCTCTGATCTAAAAGTTAATAAAAACTTAACAATTTGTTCGACACAAATGAAACATTCAGTTCGTTTATTATTTCCAGCCAATCTGTTGCAATACCAACCTCAAACAATTTGGAGATCCTAAGAGTCATCTAATGTATATTATAATTCATTTATCTAATTATGTTTCGGTATAATATTTCTTTTTGTTTTCTTCGTCTTTCCTTATTAAGGTTAAGTCGGGCACATATGGTTAGACAGGTTGAATCAAATCAACGTTCTCAGGTAACGGTTCCCTGCAGAATTTTAAGGCATATTTACTTGCGGCTTAACGAATATGGTTTAGAGCAGAAGTTCGATTAACCGAGCTATCACGTTAGGTGCTCATACGGTTGGGCCCGTTATTTCAACTAAGTTAAGTTTGTAACAATGTTTCGGAGTCAAGGTGTTGAAATTCGTTCCGTGAGAGATCAGGGTTTTCCTTTTACGCTATACTGACGAGTGGTCGATAGGCCGGCATCTTTTGTGAAGCCTTTTCGAGGTGCCTCATAGACTGGTTGATTATTCTATGATAGTTTTGTTACGTTAATGTATTTCAACCCTAACCAATGCTAGTGTCATGGAGGCTACCTATAAAAGTTTTTGTTGAGTTATTAGAATCCTACCTCTACGTGGTAAGTCACAAAATATTCACGCTGTCTTCAATTGAATTAATTCTATTTTCCAACTTTTATAGAAGAATCTATGTTGCTGTTGCTCTCATATGCCAGATGCTTAGATTTCACTGTTATTGCTTTTGAAGAAATCTCTCTCTAATAGACACTATTTGTTTTGTTCCACTGACCAATACCAGGAAGAAAAGGTGCCATAGAATCCTATAGATTGTTCTATAAGGTAAGATGGAAAATTAGTTAGGTTATGAGTAACCTTTTCAATGTTAGATTTTTTTGCTAAGACAAACAATTGTTTTAGGATCCTCTCCACGGGTACCGCTTTAGCATACACGTATCGCTTTCCCTTAATAATTGCGATATCTATTTTTGCATGTTTTGGGTTAGAACCACCACTGTGGTTATGCCCTGGTTGCTTATCATCGGCTAGATGCTGTGTACCAATGTTTGGAAAGGTCAGGTTATGGTTTTAAGTGCTTTGGAGATGTATGGACCACAAAAATACTGATAGTGGCAAATAGTTATTTGTGTATTTAGAGCGCAAAGTCACGGATTGCCGCTTGAGAAATAATGTTACTGCGCGACGCGTAGCGGAGCGCAGTAATCTTTCGAAAACGGCAATCTTACTTTGCGCTCGAAAAACACACAGAACTTTTTCTACAGCCGCATTTTTTAAAATTAAATGCACATTTTTCTCTATACTTATTCTGAAATTTGCAAATGACTGTCAGTTTTGACATATTATGTTCGGGCTTCGGTCATATTTAGAACAGGAGTGCCAGCAACAAACTGTAACAAACGCACGACTGTCATTTATTTATCTTCGGTTTCCATGACCATTCAGCACACTAGACGGAAAAAGTGAGAATTTCCTTTTCCATGTTCGCGCTAGAGCGCAAAATAAGGATCCACGGCATTCGTCGATTTTGCATTTTCATTTGAATTTAG
Organism: Pissodes strobi; assembly: GCA_016904865.1. Taxonomy (NCBI): domain Eukaryota; kingdom Metazoa; phylum Arthropoda; class Insecta; order Coleoptera; family Curculionidae; genus Pissodes; species Pissodes strobi. The sequence continues at coordinate 42,776 of MU188308.1, forward strand.
TATTTAGTTATTTTGCGCGCGGCTGTAGAAAAAAATGTTTCTTGCATTTTATATAGTCTATTTAGGAAGTATGTAATAAAATTATATCATTTAGTGTCAAAACAGTACCGAGCGAATTTTTTGATAGCTGGTAAATCAAGAACGTTAAAAGTTATGTGTATTAAAAAATATATTTTTTTAAAATTGCGGCGTTGCCACTTCTTTAGTAAACGTGATAATATTTTGTTATTTTAAATGCCATAGTGTTTTTCATAAGCTATGGATTTACATTAACTTTGGTCGGTCCACTAGTATCTGGACACCCTGTATATTACAAGAGTGGCTGATTTGCTTATTTTGGTTTGACATTATTCCGACTCTGAAGAATTAAATAGACCAGTTCTTCATTAATCGTAATGCAATCGGTTCTATTTGAGCCTTTATAATGTTATATAACTCTTACATTTTTAATACAATTTTTTGGCAGACGGTTCTTAAGAAAACTGGCAAGCCAGCTACAGAGAGACGCTGGCATGGCAGTCCGAACGACGGCAGTTTGTTGAGCAATCCTTTATGCTAAGCTCTGTCACATGACTTCGAAATATCCAACGCAATTGCCCGAGATTCTCCATAGTTTTCAGTTGCCCTATCCATATATGAGTGACATAGTCGAATATATTTATCAATTGCATGATAATTCAGGTGCAGAATGGTTTTATTAATCAACTATCTCAAACCTCCTGGTGTTTCAATGTTTTGTGTTAGATGCATTGGAGAGCCGTTATCAGATCGATGCAATCCATACTGATTTCTCAGAGACATTTGAGCGAGTAAATCATAGAATTTTAATTGAAAAGGTGAATGCCGTGGGTGTGGGAGGCACCTTACTCCAATGGATGGGCAGTTATCTCACAGGACGCAAGCAGGTGGTAAAACTGAAAGGTGCATTGTCGCGTGAGATCACTGTTTACTTAGGTGTTCCTCAGGGTGGTCACTTATCTCCATTCCTGTTTAATTGTTTTGTTAACGATCTCAATAGAATCCTGAGTTGCAATTTTCTACTTTATGCTGATGTCTTGAAATTGTTTACTGCTGCTGATTTACTGAATGATTGTTTGACATTTCAACATGATCTGATATATTTGCCAGTTGGTGTAAATCTAAAAAATTAAATCTAAACATCAACTATTGAAAATATAAGTTATGATGAACTTTATGCATTGCTTAACCTTCCAAAATTGAGTGATTGGAGGAAGTACCTGGATTTGTTAAATCTTTTTAGGTTGTTGATTGGAACAATGTATTCTCCTTCTCTTCTTGGTTGGGTTAATCTGCATGTCTCTGGTAGGTGTAATAGGAAAGAATATTTATTTCGAACACGATTTCATAGAACCAATTATGGATCTAATGCGCCTATTGACAGGATGTGTAGGTCGGCCAATGCCTTAATGTCGATATTTTTGGCATGTCCTTCTCTCAGTTTAGGTCCCGCATAAAGAGTATATTATGGTGATATCTGATGGCGATTACTTATTTCGCATGAGCCTGGAACATATATATTCATGCTTCTATTGTTATTAAAGAGGCGAAATGCTGAATATATTTGCAACAGAAGAGCAAATGGTAATACTCAATACATTTTTCAAACTAACAGCTCGCCGTTTGTATACCTGGAAAGCACCTGCAGATAGACTGGACCACATAATAGGAAACCAGATAAGACTTTATGCTAGTCAATAAGCGTTATCGGAACATTTTCACTATAGTAAAGACTTACCCCGGCGCTAACATTCAGTCAGACCACGTTCCGTTGGTGGGCTTAGCGAAACTAAAGCTGAAAAAAATTGTAAAAAAAGAATGCTCTCCACAATACTACAAGACAAAACTGAAGAACCCAACAGTTAAGGAAGAAGCAAAACAACACATGTCTGGAAAATTAAAAGCCACCGACGCTATCGTGGACATAAATACTGAAATTGACAAACTAAGATCTGTTGTAAAGGCTGCAAGTGACACTATTCTTGAACCTGACAAAAAAAAAAAGAAGCGTGGATGACTGATGAAATACTAAGTATGATGGAGGAACGCCGAAAAGTAAAAGACAAAGATCAAGAGAAATATAGGGATATTCAAAGAAACATTCGAAAGATGATAAGACAGGCTAAAGAAGAATGGGCTCTTAAAAAATGTCGAGAAATGGAAGATTTTGACAAAAAACGTGACAGCTTCAACATGCATCATAAGGTAAAAGAAGTAAGTGGTCTGTATAAAACATCTATGGTTGGCCGGCTGTTGGATGCAAAGGGCAATATCATCATAGATAAAAACAAACGAATTAACATCTGGAAACAATATATCAGCACTCTCTTCAAGGATGAAAGAACTGACGCTCCAGTAATCAATGCCGATTCGGGTCCAACTATCACCGCTGACGAAGTGCGCAAATCAGCTGAACAAATGAAGGATGGAAAAGCCCCAGGACCAGATGACCTTCATGCCAAATTTCTTCTGAAGATGCTGGACGAGGACGGAATAAAATGGTTGACAAAAATATTTAACCATATTTACGACACCGGAGATATTCCTAGAGACTAGCTAAAGCCTACATTCATCCCAATACCCAAAAAACACAGTGCAAAACAATGTGAAGACTATAGACTAATCAGCCTTATGAGCCACCTCCTGAAATTATTTCTAAAAATAATCCATAAACGAATATATAACAAATGCGAGGGAAATATGTCAAATACACAATTTGGGTTCAGAGAAGCACTGGGAACGAGAGAGGCTTTATTTGCAATTCAGGTTCTGTTCCAGCGTTGCAGGGATGTTGGGTGTGACGTGTACGTCTGTCTGATAGATAAAGTCCAACACAATAAAATAATAGAGGTTTTAAGAACAACCGGCATTGACGAGAAGGACCTACGCCTTATAATAAACCTGTATTGGCAACAAACAGCAAGTATCAGAGTGGAGGGTGATTACTCAGAGGATATAAATATAAGACGCGGTGTTAGATAGGGATGTGTTTTATCTCCTACTCTGTTTAACCTGTACTCGGAGTATATATTTAACACAGCACTAGAGAATACGGACGCTGGAGTATTGATTAATGGAGAGAGACTAAACAATATACGTTATGCCGATGATACCATTGTGTTCGCTGATTCTCTGCAGGGTCTCCAGGAATTAATGAATCGTGTCGTTGACGCTAGCTCTGAGTACGGATTATCTTTTAATGTCAAGAAAATCAAGTTCATGGCAATTAGTAAACATAACATACAGCCCGCCCAACTGGTAATTAAAGCCAGGCAAATTGAAAGAGTTACTAATTACACATATTTAGGTACTACAATTAATGAGCTATGGGGTCACTCTGTAGAAGTAAAATGCCGCATAGGAAAAGCAAAAGCCAATTTTGTTAAAATGGGGAATTTATTTAAGAGCGTAGACCTTAATTCACACACCAAACTAAGACTGCTTAAATGTTATGTCTGGTCTGTGCTCCTGTATGGTGGCGAGTCTTGGACGTTGACAGAAGCGTCCACAAGGAAAATTGAAGCATTGGAGATGTGGCTATACAGAAGAATTATTAGAATTTCCTGGGTTCATCACGTTTCCAACAAGTCAGTTCTGGAAATGCTTCAAAAAGAGCCCGAAATAATAGACATAATTAAAACAAGAAAGTTAGAACATTTCGGACACATAATGAGAAAATAAAAAAGATATGGTCTGCTTCAGTTGATACTCCAGGGAAATGTTTCTGGCAGAAGAGGACCTGGAAGGCGCAGAATCCCCTGGTTGAAAAACCTTAGAACTTGGTTTTCCCTGTCAACACGAGGACTGTTTAGAACAGCAGTCAGTGAGGTTCAAATTGCCTTGCTTATCGCCAACATCCGAAACGGAAAGGCACATTCAGAAGAATAATTGTTATTAAGTTTTTTGATGTGTAAACATCTTACGCGGCGGTATGAGGGTAAATCTCGGGAAATGTGTGGACAAAAATGAGGGGACGGAAATGTGGGGACGGAATTTGTAAACCGATTGTGACGTTATAACCCGTGCGCATTGAGAAGCAAGCTAATCCAGGACGGCCGTGAAGGATTTTTATACAATTTTGCCATTTAAAGTCGTTTTTAAACGGATTTTAGACGATAAGAAAGCATATTATTATTTTTAATTAACTGTCAAAAGTATTATTCAGATGCCCAGACGTTTAAAACAATATGAGTCATCGCTTTCTTCTAAAATTTGCGAAGTTTGGCTATTGACTTTCCCAAATCAAAGATGACTGACTAGCTGGTAGTGAATAAGCTGTGTCCATAGGTTGATGTTATTCTTGGTGGCATTAGTTTTTTTTTTTAAATAACTACTAATAAGGGAAATATTAATTATTTAAGACGTTTATGTGATTTAGGTTGTTCATTAGGTACTCTTTATCTCTATATACAAAAAATAAGATTTCTTCCATATCGTTTCGTAATAGTAGTTATCACGTGTGGCTAACACGCGGAAAGTCCCTGGTTCGTTCCCGAGCCGGGAACACGGCTTTTTTATTTCCTAAATAAATAATATCTAAACGTTTATTTTTCCCAATATTAAGTCCTATGTAAAGGATTGTCCGGATACCTAATTCCCTATAAAATAATTTTTAAGGTACAGATAAATAGAGAAGAATAATAATATATAGGGTACAGCATTAAAAAAATAAAAAAAAATTATATTGGTATATCAATATAATTTTTTTACGTTATATTTCAAATATCCTGTAGGCAGTAGGTATGCCAAAATATGTTTTTAAAAAGTGTCAAAAAATTGGCGTATTTTAAAAAATAATTACTAATAAGGGAAATATTCATTATTTAAGACGTTTGTGTGATTTAGGTTGTTCATTACTCTCTATATATAAAAAAATAATTTTGTCAGCAAAATAGTTCATGGTGTAGTGGTTATCACATATGCCTAACACGCGGAAGGTCCGCGGTTCGTTCACGGGCGGAAGCGCGACTTTTTTATTTTCATTAAATTATATTTATAAAAAATGTTTTTTCTTGATTTTGGGCATGCCTAGGGCTAGTTTTGGTTAGTTTTTGTTCTTTGCGCCCCTGTAGCGAGCGAAGCGAGCGGAGAGCTATGCGTGAAGTGTAATATTAGACATTCTAATGCAAACGTGACAAATGTAAACATTAAACAATGCATATCAGGCGGTACCTGTGACGGAAATATGTTTTGCAGGCTGTCTGTAACCGTTAGTGTAAAACGTGTTCTTTTTAACGCCAGAATATAGGCAACCAATTCCAAATAAGTGGTTGCCTATATTCAGGCGTCACGCGGCCTAAGGTAGCATTAGATTTTCATGTCGATGATGTCGATATAAGATATGTTTACACATCAGTGTCTCGAGTACTAGCAGACTCGCTCAACTTTTTTTAAATTAATAAATGTCAATGGCTGTATTGTCTATGTAATTAATTGTAATTTTGTTTAAACTTACCTAAGATTCGTTTTTTAAATATATACTTTATTAAATTTACAGCTTTTAAATAGCAGTTGGGTATTTTGATTGGATTATTCCGTAAATAAATTATTATTATTATTATTATTATTATTATTATTATTATGTCGATATACAGTTATCTTCAAATTCTGGTAAAGCGTTTGAAACCCAATTTTCTAAGGATTCTCCGCATCTCCGCACATTTCTCAACTGCCCATAGTGCCTCACTTAGACACAAATCCTTCTTGGCTTCCGATGTGGCATATACTGAGCCTTCTTCCATTTCCATGAAAAATCAGTGCCTGCCTAACTACATTCGATGGTTACGAAAAATTTTATTCCATAGTTATATCGATTATTGTAATTAATATGATATATTGAATAAATAAATTGATAATTAATTATAATTCTAAATTATTTTTTTTTCTATTTTTAGACAAAATGTCGTTTGTAATTAGCCGCAAGCAATGCAATCACAAAGAAGGGTAGCGAAACTGAACTCGACTCTGATTAAAGTAGTTGCGTGCCACGTCCAATAATAATTAATGACCGATTCACCAATAGGCGCGCAAGAACTTGCCGCTTGATTATTTTGACAGGGCATAAATGAAATTTGAATAAACTTTGGTTAATTATATATTCGGAATAGACGATGGATATAATTACGATCGAAATTTAGGTAAGTTCATTTTGGTTTACTTGATCGTTTATATTATCTAGCAAATATTTACCCAGAAAAATATTCTCCGTCAATGTATCTACAAGCAATCAAATTCTCCGAAAAGCGGAGATTTTTCGTCTATTGGCAACACTGTGACGCACCATTATAAAACCTGCAAAATTGGTCTGATGCCTGCCCTGCTAACGCATCTCTTAACCGATTCGACGCGGGCGAGAGGGAAACGTGCTCTTGGTTTTACCGTACGTCTTTCAAAGTCAATGTTCTATCGAAGGACGTAATTCTTTTGCTAATAGAAAGTGATGTCAGTTTAACTTGCAGCATCGCGCTTTTATACTTTAATTATATTAAGCGAAACTGCTATTCTAAAATTTTTTGAAAGATCCATCATCTCGAAGAAATATCTTATGCAATGCCAGTCAGTTACTCTTCTCTCTGCATATAGATCGGCATTATAATTTACCGGAATATGTTATGCTTTGTGATTGTGAGAAAACTAAAAAGGCTTTGTCCTTCTTTTAAACATCCGACGGCGTTTCATATCATTACTTTGGTGTCGCCAAACAATATTATAATCACATGTTATGTCCAAGCCATTTAAAATGTTTTTGGTCTAAACCTCATAATTGCGTTATTAGTGATGAAGATTTAACAATAAAGCTATGGGTAGTTTTTGAAGTGTCAAATAAAACATTATTAGAATTTTCGTTAAATGATATTATGCTCAAAGGTTCTGGTACAACTAGATTTATTTGACATTTTATGTACGTTTCGCACATTTATTGAATTAAAGAAAATGTGTCGTATTATAAAAGTAAACCCCAACAATAATCAAAAATTACAAAATCTTCTTTGGAAAGGAAATCCACATGATGAGTTAAAAATCATAAGTTACAAACTGTAACATATGGAACCAAGTCAGTGCCTTTTTTCTTATCTCGGTGTCTAAAACAATTATTGGCAACTGATGAAATGTTAAATTACCCACTGGCAAGCAAAACATCAATTAATCGGTGCTATGTAGATCAATTCTTTGTGGAATAAATACAAAAACGGAGGGGCCACTTAATAAATTTATAAAAATCTGTGGGATTTCTATTACATAAATGGTGGTCTTATCATGTCAGGCTAGTGAATTCCTTAAACGACACAAATGAAAGAAATTTCAACATTGAAGATTTATCTAACAAGTTGTGATTCGGCACCCACTGCGGAACATATTTAAGGTATCATAACAAGGCATATAAATGAATACAGTAAAAATGTCTAAAATAGCACACATTTTTGATCCGTTCGGACACATATGTCTAGTGTTCGTGGCCAAAATACTAATTCACGAAATACGGGCAAATAAAGTGGGATGGGACGAAGAGCTACCATTAAGGACAACAAACAGTTTTCTGATAGTTTAGATCATCTAGGTTCTTTAAATATTCCACGATGCATCGAAGTCAGCTACCATAGTACAAATGTATGGGTTTTCGGATGCGTCCATGTTAGCTTACGGTGCATGTGCATATGTAAGAGCTATGTACGCCGATAACGTATTCCGTATTGATATAAAAAATTATTCACGTTTATCTGTGTACGGAGTTGAGTATAGTTTTATATTGGTTAAATTCTTCTCCAAGCTGTTGGACTACCTTTCTGGCCAACACGATCTCAGAAATACAAGAACTTACCACGAATTAAACGTATTAGGTCGAATTAAAATCCAGCAGATTTTAATAATAATAATAATAATGCTTTATTGTCAAAAATTTCACAATTTGTAGACAAAGCTAGAGCTAGAGTATAAAACATACAAAACATATAAAAACCCTCAACATACATTAAAAAGAAAAAGAAAAACCAAATTATACAAAACTTTATACAATTGTGCAATTT
>MU188308.1:51217-64461 GCA_016904865.1 Pissodes strobi
ATAAACAGTATTCCGGGTGTCAATCCGTTCGTCTTGAATTTCTTCATCTCACGATGTTTCGCCAGAATCGCATCTGGCATCATCAAGTGTTGCTCGCTCACTTTGACAATGTAAAGAGGAGGGGACGCATAACACTCATTTATGCGCTGTCGCAGAAATTGTGACTAAAATTTGACGGACTCCATTTTTCCGGTGCCAGACATCCTGTCATCACGTTTATTTTCCGAGTTTTTGTGCCATCTAGAACTGAGATTGCTGTGTTTTTTATAGAGTTAAAATGGTTATGTGGTCAGCTTATGGCTGCAAAAGTCGTAGCGAGCGGAATGAGCCAGGAATATCTTTTCACTGGTAAAACATAAACACCTTACATATTCTGTAGGTGATAATTTTTAATTTTTTGTTGTTGTTCGATATCCTATGAGTCTTGTTCTATTATTTTACTCAAAATTAGGATCTTAGCAAAGAGTATTCACAGCTACATTAGAATATCTTAATATATTTATTGATAATTTTGCTGAATTAGCATCAAACTTAGGTCAATAACCTCGACATTTCCAGTGGCGGCGTCACTATTTAATTTACTCTTTAATAAATAGCTTTTTGGTAATCAGAAATGAAATAGAGGTGCCATTTTGTACCTGTTTTTAGGTTTCCCTTGAAATACCCAGATAAATCCATAAAATGGGTTGAAAATATGCACAGAGCAGATTGGATTCCATCTAAAAATGATAGACTTTGCTCAAAGCATTTCGAAAACCATTGGTTTTTTAAAAGTGGTACCAAAACGTGCCTTTTACATGAAGCTGTGCCAACATTGTTTCCCGAATTACCAAGATATTTGCCCAAAAAGGAAAAAGGTTAGCGTTTTTCTTATTACCAAGAATTGGTTTATTGTTATACTACTCAAAAAAATGTGTTATTACATATTAATGTAAATAAACATATGTATAATTTCTATTTCAGGCTGAAAAAAGACCTTTATCTGATAGTCCTGTTGCCTCAACACGAGGGGTAAACCACCTTGGAATTACAGTGTACAAGCACGTGGGATTCCGAGGGATTCCGTGGAATTCCGTGGGATTCCGTGGAATTCCGTGGGATTTCGTGGAATTCCGTGGGATTCCGAGGAATTCCGTGGGATTCCGAGGAAGTCCGTGGGATTCCGAAGGAATTCCTCAAATTTTTGCTATAACATACGAAATAACTATTTTGCCTAGACCGTGATAAATGCGTATTTTAAATTAATCAAAACGTTCGCCTGCCCATGCAGGCGATCTACCGATTACAGAAGACACCGCGGTTACGTTCTACTATTCTAGGAAGAAAAAGCGTTTGCCCCTGATTTTTTGCATTTTTGAATCGAGAACGTCTACTACTTTTCTGTGCCAAAATATAAGGGGCAAACATTTTATCTTCCTAGAATAGCAGAACGTAACCGCGGTTTCTTCTGTAATCGGTAGACCGCCTGCATCGGCAGGCGAACGTGCTGGTTCAAAGCGTTCAGGTCGGTCTTCAAATCCTCATCAAATATAAACAGATAGCGGTAAAGTTCAGGGTAAAGATAAACAATTAATTTTTCAAAAAATTAAAAACTTTTCGAAATATTTCGATACAGAAAAGTCATACGACTTTTTCGATGCGAAAATCTAACTCAGCGCACCCAAAACCCTCCTCACATGATATTCGACATCCCCCTACGAAATTCCCTATTTCGTGCCGAAATCTGAAGAAAAATGCAAGATTTTGAGATAAAAATTACATTTTATTGAATACCTGCCTTATTTAAACTCCTATCGAAAAATCGTATCGAAGCTTGTCGATCGGACTTAAGACGGCGCAGAGACTGGTGCAAACCGATTTGAAATATCGCTTTCCGTCACCAAGCTAATAAAGAAAATATGAAAATCACGTTTGGTCAATTTTGAAAAAACAAAACGTAGTGCGATCAAACTGTATAAGGCACATTATAGTACCCGATGAGACCCATCTTTTTTTCCATTTAAAGTTTCCCTCTAACTCTTACCGTTTTCGAATTATGGCCGATTTAATGAAAATCTCGTTTTTTTAAGGTAAAATTAATATTATACCCGTAAATTTTTCCGAAAAACTTTTTGACAAAAAAATATCCGTTTTTATGACGGAAACGATTAAAGGGGTCCATTTATATGTCAAAATTCCCCTTTTTTCGAAAAATAAATATATTTTTTAAGTTCGACGACTCACATACGGGCTAAAGGCTGTCGAAATACATATTTTTTGTGGTATGTATTTTTTCCGTATCACTCGTAGTTTTCGACCTACGACCGTTCTCGAATTTTAACGGCCGATTTCTCGAATACTAAGAATATTACCTTTTTTTCGTAAAGAACTTTTTTGTCGGACTTGAGGTCCTCTACCTACTTGCCGAATTTCAAATCGATTGAAAATAAAAGCCGATAGGTTCCAGGTAGGTTCCGGTTCCTATGGGACAAAATGAAGCTTAGGTCGATACAAAAATACCGCTTTTACCGTTTGCCAAAATTCTTCTTCTTTCTACCGGAATCTACCCGTTAAAAAACGTGTTTCGCGATTTCCCCCACTTCTCGATAAGTTTTGGGGAGACGGGGGCGTCGGTGGTCGGGATACCCACCAACCTGCAAACTGAGACTCTGCATGGCAGGGCCTCGTTTCGTCAAAATTTCGCTCCGAGCTTCCGCTTAGCCAGAAATCGCAAAAAAAAGGTTTTTTTTTCGAAAAAAATGCAATATATATGGTCGACGACTCACATACGGGCTAAAGGCCGTCGAAATACACATTTTTGGTGGCATGTATTTTCTCCGTATCACTCGTAGTTTCCGAGCTACGACCGTTCTCGGACTTAAACGGCCGATTTCTCGAAAACTAAGAATATTGTTTTTTTTTTCGTAAAGAACCTTTTTTGTCGGCCTTGATGTCCTCTACCCACATGCCGAATTCCAAATCGATCGGAGAAAAAAGCCGATAGGTTTCACCGATAGGTTCCAGGTAGGTTCCGGTTCCTATGGGAGAAAATCAAGGTTAGGTCGATATAAAAATACGGTTTTTTTCCGTTTGCCGAAATTCTTCTTTTTTACCGGAACCTACCCGTTAAAAACGTGTGGCGACTTCCCCCACTTCTCTATAAATTTTGGGGAAACGGGGGGGGGGAGGTATCCACTAACCGGCAAACCGAGACTCTGTGTGGCAGAGTATCATTTCATCAGAATTACGCTCCGAGTTCCCGTTTAGCCAGAAATCGCAAAAACCACGCGTTTTCTATATTACCCCGAGTATTGCCCCCCAAAACCCCCCCTTAAGCAGCCAACGTGATACATTTACCATGAAAAAACAGACCCTGTAGGTCATCTCCTTATACCGGAACCTACAGGTTAAAAACCGCGCGGGCGCCTATTCGCCGGATAAGTTCCACCGATTTAGGTGCCGATCCGGGATTATATTTCAAGGGACGAAAGGAAACGATTCAACTTTGAAAAATTTGGATATCGAAAATTTTCGATTATTTTCGGTTCCTACCGCGGAGCCTATCGGCGTTAGATTCCCGCCGAGGTCGGATTCGAACTGGGTGCCGTCGAAAACCCCCCTATCTCGAATTTTAACCCTGCAGGTCAAATGACACCAAGAGTCTCTATTTAGGAGCCCCTAGGAGACTTGGCGACTTAAAATTTTAGGTGGGGGTTCGGACCTATACCCTCCATCCCCGTGCTGAATACGAACTCGCTAGCTCGAAATTTAGGTAAAAAAAAGCCGGTAGGAGCCGAATTTCCGGTAGGTTCCAAATACGAAAAAAAAATCCGTCTCCTAAATATAAAAATACCTACAAAAGCGTTTTTATAGTAATATATAAATAATATTTAGGAGTCGAAAACCACGATTTTTCACTTTTGGAACCTATGGGGCGAACATTCTCGAAAGAGGTGCCGCGGATCAAAAATTGCGAGGAGTACTTTTTTTTAAGTCTAATCCGTAGGGAGGACATTTTTTGGGTCTCGTTCCGAAAAAGTTATTTTTCGGCCGCGTCCGACTCCTATCGTGAAACCTATCGGAGGTAGGTCCCGCCGAGGTCAGATTCGAATTGCCCAAAACCCCCACCTCAATGAAATGCTTGTTTTTTGCATATATTATGTTACATTATGTTTAAGTTTTAAAATATAAATTTTAATACATATAAAAAGTGTTTAGCCTTAAATATTCCATTTTAACAGGTTTTAACATACTATTTTTTTGAGAATCTAACCCTTTGTGCTCTATTATATTATATTTATTAATATAGTGTAGGTATTTTAGAAGTTATCAATGTGTTTTTAATTAAAGCTTTAAACAAATTATGCGTTCAATACTAGAGTTTTGTTTCGTGGGATTCCATGGGATGCCGAGGGATTACATGGGATTCCGTGGGATTCCAGTGAATTCCGTGGAATTCCATGGGATTCCGATAGAAAGTGGGATTCCGGTGTACAGATTTTTGAAGGTGGTTTACCCCTCGCCTCAACATCTCAAGATGCTGAAGAAACGCCACAAAAAAAAGCGAATTTCAAGAGGTTCAAAAAAGTAGACAGAAATCCAGGAAGATTAAGGTATTGGGACAAAAAGTGAAGACGTACAAGCAAAAATTTGTTTCTATAAAAATTAAAAAAGAAAAAAATTATTAAGTTCTGAAAATTTACTTTTGTTCGATGCTATGCCTGAAATCCTCAAAGAATTGAGAAAGCGTAAGTTAGGAAAGAGGATAAAATATTCACCTGAACTGAGAAAATTTGCCATCACACTTAGTTTTTTTTTCACCAACAGCTTATGACTATGTGCGTCAATAATTTGACACGTGTTTACCACACCGAATCACCATTGGAAAATGGTTTAAACATATTAATGCTGGACCCGGGTTCACAACTGAGTCATTTGACAGTCTAAAACTGCATGTACAGCTTTCAAATAAGCCTACTTTGGTTTCTCTAATCTCTAATTATAGATGAAATTTCTATAAGAAGAAAAATTGAGTGGGATGGCAAAAAATTTCACGGATATGTTAATTGTGGTGTAGACCTTAATGATGACAGAAATGCTGTGGCAAAAGAAGCGTTTGTCCTTATGTTGGTATGTATCAATGGTAAGTGGAAATTACCGGTTGGTTATTTTTTTGCTGATGGCATAACTGAAGAGCAAAAAAGTAATATTGTGACACAATGCATAAACTTAACATCTGAAACTGGTGCACGTGTGGTTTCCCTTACTTTTGATGGTGCACCATCCAATATTACTATGTCAAATATTTTGGGCTGCAATTCAGAATTTCCAAATATATGATCCATGCCACATGCTAAAGTTAATAAGAAATGCATTTGGAGATAGAAAAGTGTTTATTGATAGAAAGGGACATCAAATTAAGTGGGAATTTATTGAAAAATTAGTAAAATTGCAAGATACTGAGGGACTACATTTGGCAAAGAAGTTACGTAAAGCACATATAAATTGTTTTAAACAAAAAAATGAAGGTTAGGCTGGCTGTTCAGCTATTAAGTGAATCTGTGGCAGATGCTCTTTCATACTGCGAAACTGAATTAGGGCTGCAAGAGTTCCAGGATTGCGAAGCCACTGCTTATTTTATTAAAATGTTGAAAAATATTTTTGATATGTTAAATTGCAGATCTCCCATTCCACCAGGTTTTAAAAAAATCATTGTGCGAAAAAAATATTGCAAACACCGAAACTTTTATAAATGAGGTCATTAATTACATTTCAGGTTTAAAGTTTGAAGATGGCGAGTTGGTTGTCAGTTCTAGGAGAAGGACCGGTTTTGTGGCACTTATTGTTTCCTTAAAAAGTTCTTTATTATTGTATGATATATTGGGTAGCCAAAATAAAGAATTAGTTTATTTACCCCTCTATAAAATCAGCCAAGATCACTTGGAACTATTTTTCTCCTCTGTTCGTAGTAAAGGTGGTTGGAATAACAACCCTACCTCCCGGCAGTTTACTGCAGCCTACAAAAGGTTACTTGTACTAGCAGAGATTCGAGAAGGAGGTATGGGAAACTGCATACATCTGGAGGATATCCCAATTTTAGTGGGATCGAGCAGATTCAAAGAACCGGAATTAAATATAGTTTGTGATAGGTTTCGATTGATAGAAGAAACTCAAACCAACTTGCCATCTCTTCAGACTATATGGTCTGATCATGATTATATTATGAACAACCACATAATAAGTGAATGTTCCGCACAAATTGTGGTTTATATTGCTGGTTTTGTTGTTCGTAGGCTTCAAAAAACTATAGAGTGCGAATCATGTGTTAAGGCACTTTGTGGTCAAAAATTTTTTTTCTTAGATCCTTAATAGAAAAAAAAAAGATCACGGTGGTTTAACTTACCCTTCCAAAGACGTGATAAATATTTGCAATGTCTCTGAACATTTGCTATTCGAAGTCAGTTTACAAAACTTATATTATTTCAGGGTCAATAAGATGTTTTTGTTAATGTTTCGTAGTTTTAAAGTATAGGGTAAGCCTTCTTTAGTTTTAAGTATATTTTGTTTGTCCTTTGTATAATATAACTTAAAATTCTTAATATTATCTTTGTATTGCTAGTTTATACTTTTATGTTGCAACTTGATTTAGTTTACTGTTACTTGATGAAAATCCATTACTACCGAAATAATGAATACCACAAAATACATTTGTATTGTATTGATTTCCTTGATCGAATGGAATAAAATTTCTTGTTTATTATCAGACAATCTCAGTGGCGTAGCTACCGGGTGGGCCAGGGGGGGCAAGGCCCCACGGCGCCAAGTTAAATTAGGCGCCTCCCCGAAATTATAAATATGCTAATGCCAACAATGCTCATGAGCTTAACTGAGTTTTTAAATTCATTAAATTATAATACAATCAAAGATCAAAGACCAAAATATGTATTAAACTTTTTACCCAACCAATACATTTTGTGTCAGGTATTTATTATTTATTCTATGTGGAATAAAAATATATATCCCGGCGGCATATTTACACATCCTCACATACAATGGCACCAGGGTGCTGAAATCCGTTAGGTTTTGTAAGCGTTTGTAGCGCTGCAAAAGCTCACTGATTTGGGCGCCTGGAACACGCTGTTATATAATATTTCACTTTTCGCATGGCCCTTCGCTCGCTACGGGGGCTCAGGTGCTAACCCAAACTAACCCAAGACATACCCAAAATCAAGAAGAAACTGTTTCTAAACTTAACCTAAAAAAATTAAAAAAGCAACGGGGTTTGAACCCAGGCCGCCGATAGCCGCCGAATTGGGACCTAACCATCTAGATCTCTCGACCACGAGGACTCTTGCCGCAAATTGATTGCATCACGAAGACATGGCGCGATAGCTTTTGTAGCGCTACAAACGCTTACAAATCTTAACCGATTTCAGCACCCTGGTGCCGTCGTATGTTAGGGTGTGTAAATATGCATCCCGGCGCGGCGGTATTTGGTACATGCAAATTCGTAAAAACGCTGCGTAAGGCGGCATGCGACTTGAAAGACAAAAATTCCGAAAATTTCGACTAGTATTTAGAGTTTCGTATTTAGGAGGTACCATTCCAGACCAGTCTAAACAGCCTATCAATACTAAGCATAGAAAATGAATTTGTCCAAAAATTAATTTTGATCAAATAATCGATCAACTTACGTCGATTTAAAACCGAAGAAAGACTCCAATGTTTAATTAATTAAGGTTACAGATGTTTAATTTTCGTTTATATTTAAATATGTATGTACCTGTTGGTTGGTTGCCGTTTATATATTTTATATTCATATTCCTGTAAAAAAAGCGTGTGCACTATGTGCACATATCAGAAGTGAAACTTCATAAACTTAAACGCCCTAGCCTGAGATTTGGTTAAAAAGTAGTTTTTTTTTAAATATATCACTCAATTAGCAAAAAGAGAAGGTCTAAATGAAAAAAAAATATGCTCCATAAAAGTTTCGCTTATGTCTTGACAAGGTAACAGAGCAACCCCATATTTTTATCTTGTAAACTAACAAAGATATCACAATAATTATACGCCCTAGCCTTATACATACCTTAACGGATTTGGTTAAAAAGTTGTTTTTTTTTAATATATCACTCAATTAACAAAAAGGGAAGGTCTAAATGAAAAAAAAAACTATTCTTCATAAAAGTTTCGCTTATGTCTTGACAAGGTAATAGTGCAAACCCCATATTTATATCTTGTAAACTAACAAAGATATCACAATAATTAAACGCCCTAGCCTTATACATATTTTAAAGGATTTGGTTAAAAAGAAGTTTTTTTTTTTAAATATAGGTATCACTCAATTAACAAAAAGGGAAGGCCTAAATGAAAAAAAAAACTATTCTTAATAAAAGTTTCGCTTATGTCTTGACAAGGTAATAGAGAAAATCCCGAATTTTTATCTTGTAAACTAACAAAGATATCCCAATAAACGTCCGTGACCGTTTTCCGTTCCCTGCCAGCTCGCCCGACATGTGTCGGGATCGCGACCTTCAAATTTTACTCCCGGCGCGCGTTAGGAAGTTTCACTTCAAAAATATGTATTATTTTTTGATTAATTTGTGTATATACACAAAATATAGGTTTGTTTTAGGCGCCAGCGGATAGGCTTGCCCCCCGGCGCCCACATTTCTAGTTACGCCACTGGACAATCTGGTATGGAGGCTGTGAATGTCACCTATTTGTTTGTATAAAATTTTCCGTTTGGAGTGATGGTTACCTACTCAAAGTGTCGTAAATTTCAGAAATGATTGGAGGAAGGTCATTGTTCTTCTTTAGATAGGTTCCCAGAGCTTCGACATTTTCCAGGGAGATCTGCGAGCCTTGTGGCTGTGATACTTTGTCGTGAAGATATTTTAACGTAGGAGAGTCATAAATACTGCAGAAGTATCTAATATTGTGGTACTTTTGTTGGTAGACCACCTTTGTTGTTGGCTTATCCAGCCCAGTACAGGACTTACAAAAATTTCGGCGACACTCCCCACTACAGCGAAGTTTATATTTATCCTTTTCCGCGACAGATTCTATTTGTGGGAATACCTTCTAAAGACATTTGGTCAACTAGGCTTTAGTGACACGAACCAAAATTTGTATTAAACGAAAAAACTCCCTTTTCTAAAGCTGAACATCCAACTGGTGAAAAGGCATGCAGCGGTTAGTCAAATTATAAACCAACCCCTGGTTGATTGGACGGAGCGTTCGAATTTTAACTAGGTTACAAAGAACAATCACGCATGTTTTGAGGGTCATATCCACAAGAAAACCCGATACTAAATTATTAACATTATAGGAATGAAAATATGTCGTACAAATAAATTATTTAATTTATTCAGCATCAAAATTTTGCTACAGAAATTGACATATAAAAAATTATAATAATGAGATAATAAGTGCTTTTAAAGACAGTAGCATAAAGTCTCTAAGTCTATTTTTTTGGCAATTCGGAAATACTAAGGGTTAATGGCAGGTAATCAAAGGCAGATATTAATTACAACATATTAAGACAAAAAGACAAAACAAAGCATTTAGACCAATTGGATGTTGTTTGTAGAATGAGCTGGCAAAATAAACAACAAAAATATTAAGGCCAAGCATCAAGAGTTATGAAACTTGTTTCTCATAAAAGTGGTACTTATATGTCTTACATGAGATGCATCATGCGTAATTTTCCATCAGGCAAGAAATTCCCATCATATTGTCGACTTACAAAACATCGAAACCTTAGACAAGAAAAATTACATCTTTAGAATGCGTTTTCATGAAAAGATTAACCTAAGTAGTGTATCTCACACAATGAACAAAAGAATAGATATACAATATCTTAACATAATTTATTTCACCTTGAAAATGCCAACCAAAAACTATCATTAATTAGTACAGACTAGGGACAGATCCTAAAGCGATCCAATCAAATATGCCCACCAATTTTTCTATATCGGTGGAGCGGAAACATTTACATGATACACGGGGAAAAATATTTAATCTTTTTAGTGGTAATCGTTTCCTAGTTTGGTACTTCATAGGAATACAGAATCCTTTATAAATGATTGCAAAGTAATTAACAACACACAACTTACTGTATGGAATTATTTTTTTTTCGGAAGTACGGGGAGTGCATTCAAAATGATCACATTTGTCTCGGTGTCATTGGTAAGAGAGGTGTGGCTAAACACCTAAGAATTTGGACTCTCTAATATCAAACGTTCCGACAAAACTGCATCTGTCTGTTCTCTTTAATCTGTGTTGATACAATCAGTTTAACAAAAATATGCGTTGACAATGTTTTATAATCGTTCCAATTGAATACAAAATTGTTCCTATAATTTAATAAATGATTTGTGATAATTTGTTTTGCAGTCTCGTCTGGATAGTTAATTGTAGTAGGTTATTTTTAATTTTTATTGTGTTTATGTCTTATTAATATAAATCAATATTTAATCTTTGCAGTGTGACTGAAGAAGAAACGAAATATACTCAAAGTTTTAACAAAATAAACAGAATTCCATATAATATGTCCAAATTTCTATTCTTGTTCAGTGACTGCAGACCCGCGATATTGTATCTATCTTAAAACATATAGCCCTGATTCGTTCCTTGTATCGTTGTCTAAATTGTTCTCCAAATTCTACTTCCGTGGGATTAAAATTTGAATTTATGAGGTATAGCAAAAACTCTCCTATCTTTCACATTGCATCTAAGATAGAAGGGCTTGCTTATATTTTCTTGCTCACAAACCGTAACGGTATGACCCTATTGTTGTCTGCTCATTGACCCATCGCATCATTAAGTCTCAAGTGAGATCTAGAGAATATTTTAGCGGGCTACGCGTTGCACTTCCAATAATTTAACAAAAGCATGTAGAAAAATCCAGCTCTGAAAAATAACTTATTGCTTTTAAAAGTCTAATATTACGTTTAGAGCTATGTATATTGTGACAGTCTGTTTTTGCCACTATAAAGGATTTTAAATTTTATTTTATATGCTGCATTTAGCAAAAGATTCTATATTTTGTGATAAGAATTATTGAGTATTAACCTCTTCGGTTAATTAATTATAAATTCATGTATTTGATTTGTTGTCAATAAGCCTAATGGACTTCTCTTTGCAGCATTTATTAATATTAATTAATTATATGTATATACGATTAATATATAATATGTATTAGCTTTTATAATACTGTTGTGACCGTTAGTGGCTATTCTGATCATCTTTTTTCTTATATTGTCCTCCAGCACTTTGTGACTATATTTACCTTAGTGGATAATCTGTTACCTCGCTTAGGTTTGATCAAACAACTAAAATAATATATTATGTTATGAGTTTACCTTTGCTTATTTATATTACAATAATTATGTTTACTTGCAGTTCGGTATTTTTAAGAACTGACTTAATAACCTTCCTTTGATCCTCGTTAGATCGATTAAATTTATATACCACTTTCGGTTTGAATATTTCCCTTGTAATCTCGGGCTGTTATGGTTTTAACTTGTTGGGGTTAGTTTAGGTCAGCTGAGTTGCTATGAGATACTGCTGCTGCTTTATTATTTACCTGTTAATTCGAGAATATATATAAAGAAGCTCAAGCGAAGGTCCGTAGATTAATCTGCCAAAAGAAAAACGACGCATGGGAAAGAAAATATTTGAGATTAAATACCTACATAGCAGGTACTAGAAGCTCCGAGAGCTGGAGAATGCTGAAAGCGCTAAGGCAAAACAACAAAAGGGACATAATATCACCAATAACTTTAGAAAAGTGGGACGCCTACATTAGTAAGCTTCTTAAAGAAAATAGGCCACACTTTCAAAATGAAGACCAAAATAGGAAAATAAGGATGACAGCATCTCCAATCAGAATAAATCCTACGGAGACCAAAAATATTTTGTATGTCTCTAAAAAATGGAAAATCCGCTGGACCCGGGAACATACCGCCGGATTTGTTTAAGTACGGGACGGACAAACTCTTTAAGCATGTCACCAAAATATTTCAAAACTGTGTCAACGGAATGGAAGTGCCTGAAGAATGGAAGACATCGTATATGTCGACTATTAACAAGAAGGGAAGCAGAGACGACTGCGACAACTACAGAGGCATCGCAGTACAGTGTTCGATGGCTCGAATATGCGGAAAAATACTCGTCAAAATAATCGAAAATGAATATAGCGATATGGAAGCGGAAGAGCAAGCGGGCTTTAGAGCGGAAAGGTCTACAGTGGATCATCTTTTTTCTCTCACCCAGACCATAAAAAAGAAAATATCATTTCAACAGGAAGTACACCTACTATATGTTGATCTAAAAAAGGTCTATGATAATATCCCCCAAAGCAAACTTTGGGAAGCACTAGAAAGGACCAATATTAATGTCAACTTAATTAAAGCCATAAAAAATCTGTATAAGGACAACGCAACCAAAATTAAAATAGGAAAAACGATTTCAAAAGGGTTTAGAGTGGACAAGGGCCTGAAGCAGGGATGCTGTCTTTCACCGACGCTATTTAAAATCTACCTGGAACAAGCGTTAAAAGCGTGGAAATGGAAGTGCAAAGATATGGGTATCCCACTAAATAACACAATTTTATACACTATGTGTTTTGCCGACGACCAAGTAGTTTTAGCCCAGGACTACGAAGACCTAGAGTATATGACGCGAAAGCTAATGGAAGTA
Organism: Pissodes strobi; assembly: GCA_016904865.1. Classification (NCBI taxonomy): domain Eukaryota; kingdom Metazoa; phylum Arthropoda; class Insecta; order Coleoptera; family Curculionidae; genus Pissodes; species Pissodes strobi. Next base: position 63,902 of record MU188308.1, read on the forward strand.
TATGCCCAATGGGGTCTTGAAGTTAATTTAAACAAAACTGAATATATGTGCATAGGCGGGATACAACAAGACCTAGTCCTTGAAGACACACAGCAAAGAATAAAGCATACCAGCAAATATAAGTATCTGGGAATGTACATTACAGTAGACGGCAATAGTGATGAAGCAATAAGGGATCGAATAACCCAGGGACGCAGAGCCATCAGCCTGTTGAATAGTGTACTGTGGGAGAAAAGTATATCGAAGGCCAACAAACATCGGATATACAACAGTATTATTAAAAGCATTGCCACATACGGCAGTGAGGTATGACAACTGAAACAACGCTCAGAAAATGCGTTAAGGGCAACCGAAATGGACTTCTGGAGACGCGCTGCTGGAAAGTCAAGATTGGAAAGAATCAGAACTGAAAGGATTCAAGAAATTATGGGGGTCAAACATACAGTAGTAGAGGACATTAACCTAAAAAAAGCTGGAGAGAGGGTATCGATAAACAAGTCCGAGAGAAAGGCATAGAACAGGATTTATGGATGGATAGGGATCAATGGAGACTAGAGATC
>MU188309.1:0-17441 GCA_016904865.1 Pissodes strobi
CACTCTAACGATACGTACTCGTCGGACATAATAGTGTATCTGCGAGAGCAGCCAATGGCTTTCGACGCCGTAAATCAATTGTCACTGTTATAAATCGATGTTCAACTGTCGAGCGCGCGGCTAATACGCGCCGACCCGAGTACCTACACACATTCCCTGGGATTCGTTTACCTTCGCTTCTTCTTTCTTTCACGGAATCTTCTTCACTCCACTCATCAGTTCTTTATCTCTATTTCTACTGTATTTTTACATCTTGTTAAGACCCTTTAAAATATTATAAGCGGCGGCGTAAGCTCATTGGAATTAGGCTTCCCAAGCGTTCATGTTTAACCGGGTTGGGCCAGGAATTGCAGGAACTCTCCAGGGAAAAATTAAGACACTGAATTTTAGTTTTCTAGATGTGGCTACAGTGCGATAATTTTCGGATCTATATGTGCTGGTAATTTATGTTTCTCTACCGTCCTTTCATGCCACATTAGTAACACGACGATAGATGAATTTGTTATATCTCTGGCCCTTTCTTGTAGTTGTAGTGAGTCAGGCCTGACTCCACTTTTCTATATGATTTTTATCTAATGCAGTTTTTTACGAAACATTCAAAATTCTTCCACATCCGCTGTTTGATTCCCTTTTATTCCAGAATGGTCAGAATCCGATACAATAATTATTGTATTTTGACATTATTTTTATTAGCCTCTAATATAATTTGTTTTGTGAGAGAGGAAATATGGCCAAGGTTTTTTTTGGCTTGCATTCCATTTAATTTTCTTAATTATTGCACTTTGAGAATCACTGAATATTACAGCTTTCCCAACGTTCTTTTCTAAGGATACGCTCGCTGCCTTGTGTATTGCCACAATTTTAGCATGATGAAAAACTATATTCCAAATTCAGGCAGTACAGCCCCAAACTTGCTACCTGCTGTCTCCTGTCAACTGACGCATCAGTATAAAATTCTACATAATTTTTCAAGTATTTATCTTTGAAATCCATACATTCCAGTCTAACAAATGGATCTTGTTTCTTGAATTTTGTGGCTACAATTGGTATTGATTTAATTTCAGTGATTCTACCATACACAAAAAAAATGGTAGAGTGTCGTGCTTCTGAATGCCGTCCTCCTATTGACCAATTTATTTCAAAACCGGTATAAAGTAAGGCAAGTCCAGTGGCGGCTCCTGCCGGAGGGCCCGGTAGCACGTGCCCCCAAAAATTCCGTAAAAAAATCATAAAATAATATACCTGTTAGACACCTGTTGCATTTCTTTTATACCACTAATAATATTAATAATTGTTTGTACATTTTTCAGCGTATTATATTTCGCATTACCATTATCTAATTATCTACTAAAGTATACAGGGCAATTTATTAACATACGCACACGTTCACGCGTCCCTATTTGACGTCACAGATCGCCATAGACCACGTTGCATTCTATTTTGTTTACGCGGTTCCTATGGCAACGGCTGTTTTCAGCGCCGCACGCCGCCTGGAATGGCCGATTTAAGCACATTCTTATTGCGTCCACTTGTCGGTATCCCTTTGCATTGTGATTTTCAACGCTGGTCGCTTTTGTTTTGACTCGAGTTTTGATTGAAATTTTGCGATTAGAGAAATAATATAGTGACGATGGTGGCGCGTTCTTTTAATTAAACTTAGTTAAGCATTAGGTTTATCCCACTGATCTATACGAATGGATAAGCAATAACCTTTCACCAAAATGGCTAATTTACGACGTCAAAATGTAAACAAACTCCAGCAAATCTCGGGATGATTGCGTTTGCGCACTGTAACAATGCTTATTGCAATTCGAGAACGTGAGCAGGTCCGTACTTATAAATTTATTTTCTTTATTTTGGTATAATAGTTTTGATTTTTGTATCAAAACTTCTTCAGTACATAGTACATTACTAAATTCACTTGGAAGACAACTCTCATCAATCACTTGCACAAACATTGTTATTTGGTAAAAATCTCAATAAAAAACTAAGTTTGCACCATATATTGCCTAAATCATTAGAGTAAATCATAGATAAATACCATGGATGAATATATATGGGTTCATTGGGTTCTTTTGGCGCCTTAAAAGCAAATACCAGAGAAAACAGAATAAAATACACAAGCATCTAGAGATCAGGCGTAATTTTCGATGCAGCGAAACGAATAATAGGTATTATTATGGCTTTGCATGCCCCTCCGCTCGCTTCGCTCTCTACGGAGCTCAGTCAACAATAACTAACCAAGTGCTAACCAAAACTAACTCAAGGCTAACCCAAACTAACACAAAATTAAGAAAAAAAGGTAAGTTAATAGAAAACAATAAACAAAACATCTGTCGCGACCGACGGGAATCGAACCCGCAGCGCAGGAATGACAGGCAAGCACTCTGCCTACTACACCAACGAGGCGTTGTAGAAGTTTTGCTAGAACGTAGAGACATGGATTCGTTTCGCCGCATCGAAAATTACACTTGATAGACGCTTGTTAAAATACGAGGTTAACTGATCGCGATATTTCAGTTCGTAGTGCACTTGTGAATGCATGCGATTTAAAGACCTGCAATTGGCAAGTATATGGCCCTCCGCACGCTTCGCTCGCTCCGGGGCTCAAGAAAAGGAAACTAACCAAGTGCTAACCCAAGCAATTATTATTATTATTATTATTATTATTATTATTATTATTATTATTATTATTAAGTATGAATACTCATAATGTAATGATCAGTAATTGATCACTCTATCAATAAGCTAAAAAGCAGTCTCAGTTTTTTAAAATATAGTCAAAAATCACACCCAAACACTACTTACTCACTTGGAAGGCGTTCAAAGCAAACTAAACTAACCAAACCACATCCCAACCGAACAAAAACAAATAGCGAATGGCCGAATGGCGTAGCTTGGGGGTATGCCGTAGATTCCATTTGCCCGGTTTGCCGTCGATCGATACTAATTCGATTATACTTTACGAAACTACGAGCTCGGTACGGGCCTGGAAAATCGACAGTAATCGACCGCGTGGCTGAACAGCTGGCGATTTTGATATTTGACTGACGGATTGAGTGTTATTGCGCTTGATCAGTAATGCCGAGGTATCAAAAAATATGACTGAGAATCGTGCGCACAAACACATTTTTTCGCCCACGCGTAATCAATTTCTCTTCAGATGACACATGCATTATGCTCATCCATTGTATAGATCAGGGGTTTATCCTTGTGGATAAATGATAAACCATTCAACTGTAGATATTTAATAGTTTATTGAATCTGTTTCCCACCATACTCTGGATATTGATTTAACGTTGCACTGGTGCACATCTTTTCAATTTGCTGGTTCCAGTTAAGGGTATTCGTTATCATCATCTTAAGATACTTAAATTTCCTGACCCACGGTTCTAAAGTGTGAATCATATATATTATCAATCATCTCGACTTTCCATTAACAAAATTATATCATCCGCGTACTGTAAAAGTTTGACTTTTCCATTAATCCTATTAGGTAACCCTTTAGTATATAATATGTTAAATAACAAAGAACTCAGGGGGGAGCTCTGTGCTAAACCCACTGAGAGATTTCTAGGTCCAACAATATCCCCACATTTCTCCAATACATGTCACCCTTCCATTCAGCAATTTAAAAATCAGATTAGAGATTTCTATAGAAATTCCGCCTTCAATCATTATTTTATATAGGTTAAAAATAGCATGGTCATACGCTGCCCTAATGTCCAAAAATACCGCCAATATATGGAACTGCCTCTGGATTTTTTTTTCGGCAACTCTTAGAAGCAAGATACATGCCGAAATAAATTTGTAGCACTCTCTCAGTGGCGTTAGCGAAAAAACTTTCTCTCAAATACCTAATATTCGGCATCAAAAAAAAAATATTAATTTTCGTAATACATATTTTCTGCACGCTTATAATTATATATTTTTTGTATTCTCTCATTTTTGCACACTTTTTATAGCTTATTATTTTCCCCATTTCTTCCTGAATCTATTTACTCCCTAGTAATATGCGTAATATGAGTATTTTGTGAAAGATTACCCCTACTTTTTCTTTCAGAAAACGACTTCCAAACATAAACAGAGTACGTAGATTTACAAGCTCTGTCTTCAGATGATACGTATCTTCTTTTAGCTGGTATTTCAGAAGATCACGCAGTGATATGATGGTGACAATGAGGCGCAGTGATATGATGGTATGGTAATTGAGCGTCCATCAGCTTCAAGTAATTCGTCAATAAGAGTGACTAGATAGTCGTCGCCATGCAGTTCAATCACTTCTTTTGAAAACTCGTCCACTTTAAAAAGTCAAGAAAACATGGTGGAACTTACAAATAGTGTCGAATTGAAAGAGGACAGCGATGATTCGAGAGCAGATCCGACGTATCAAGAAGGTGAAAAAGCAATACCAAGAACATGAAGTTCTTCAGAATATTCCTCAGATCACGAATTCAGTAACGAACATTACGATGAAGGGTTTCGATTTTGAAGATCGTCATATGGTATGCACTATAGAAATTTTCAGTTTGGGCAGCCATTTGGACCAAAGCTGTGGATTTCCTCGTGACACTTTTAGATAGCACACTACTAGATAAGATTGCATTGGAATCCAATAGGTACTCCGCACAGATTGGTATCAAATTGAACCATCTGTTTCGGAACTAAATTGCTTTTTAGGAGCAATAATTTTTATGCGGTTTCATGAGTTACCAGCAAAGAAGCATTATTGGACTTTAAATAAAAACTTTTACATCCAAAGAATTGGAGACATATTATACATTTGAATGATAAACCAAAAAATGCCCGCTAGGGAAGAGCCAAATTTTGATAGGTTATACAAGTTGAGGCCACTACTTGATTATAAGTGATACATTTTCACAGCTCTTTTTACCATGGACAAATAGCCTGGTGATGAAAATATGGTGAAATTTAAGGGTCAGTCAGGGCTCAAGCAACATATGCTCATGCCCATGAAACTTATAAAACGTGGTTTAAAGGATTGGGTCAAAAACTGGATATTATTTTAAATTTTAAAATTTGCGAAGGAAAATCACAAAATGCACAAGAAGGTAAGCTCAGAGAAAGAACTGTTTTAGGTTTTACAAAGGAATGCCTGAAAAAGGAATACTGTATTTATTTTGACGACTCTTTTACAACATTCACCCCACTTTCGAAATTACTGGAAAAAAATACCTACAGCTGCCATTCGTCTACAAAAAGTGCTATCCAAGGAGCACTCAAATGAAATCGACTTACTAAAGAATAGAGCCCAAGGCACCTATACTGAGATACCTGAAGGAAGTCTAATTGTTCTTCTAAAAACACTCGGGTCAAGCCAAAGAAGAGCTGGCACGAGAAGACGAGCCCATTGAAACCGCATAAGAGGTGAGCATTACTACGTTCTCTCTACGTTCTCTCAGAACGTATGCAACTTTCACTTAGAACGTATGCAACGTTCACTCAACCCTGTCAGCACACGGTGTACATAGGAAAGACTAAATGTCAACTCAAGCAAAACCGTAACGATCCCATTTAGGAAGCTGAACCTAAAGCACCCACTTTTGGAGGGACAACGGTAGAGCTTTCAAAAGAGGTTAAGTATCTTGGCATCGTTCTTGACCAAAAACTAACTTGGAACTCACAGCTAGAAAGACTGTTGTAAAGCCTATTATAACTTTCACCTGCTTAGTGTGGTGGGTAAGAACAAAAGAAATAACAACACAGCGAAAGCTAACAAGAGTACAAAAGTTTGCCTGTTTGGGTATAAAAGGGGCTATGAAAACGTGCCTCACAGCAGCTCTGACCTCCTTCCGCTCTACATATCCATCGAAAAGGAAGCCTGGACCAGTGCGCATAGAGTCACTCAGACACAAAAAGTGAAGTCAGGAAACCTGACTGGTCACCTTAATATTCTGAAAGACACCCAGATAGAGGCGATGACCAAACCAACTGATGCAATGGAAACGAAACTCCATTTTGATCGCTCCTTTGAAGTGGTAATCGAAGATCGCAATACTACAGGGGAAATACTAAAACAACTAGAGAGGGGACCACTTGTCTGGTATACAGATGGATCAAAGATGAAAGTAGGAGTGGGATCCGGAGTTTACGGACCTAGGTGTCGAATCTCTGCACCATTAGGAAACACTCCCACCATCTTTCAAGAAGAACTAAATGCTATCAATATAGCCATATCTGAATGTGCCAAAAATTACCTAAGAGGTGTAAAGATCTATATCCTATCAGATAGTCAGCAGCCTTAAAGGCGCTAGCATCTAGCCGAATCACCTCCCAGCTAGTGTGGGATTGTCGGATGGCTGCAGATCAACTGGAAAGCAGAAACAGACTCATCCTAATGTAGATGCCAGGGCACGAGGGTGTGAACGACAATGAAGCCCCTGACCAACTCGCACGGAATGGTGCATAGAGTGTCTTTTGAGGGCCTGAACCATTCTGTGGCGACACCAGTGGGCACGTAATGAATGAACTCATAAATTGGGAAAAAATGCTGAAATAGACACATTGGGCCAATGCACCTGGGCAGAGATAGGCGAAAAGACTCATCTCTCACTCGCCTGACTACACAAAAAAGCTTCTCAAGCTACAAAAAAAATTAGTTAAAGCTGGCCGTAGACCTTCTCACTGGACATGGCCCCTGGAGGTACCACCTCAAGAAAATGGGGAAAACCACTGACGAATAATGCAGATTTTGCCAAACTATGGCTGAAACGTCAGAGCACCTACTCTGCGAATGTCAGGTACTGCCGCGCCAAAGGTTGAGGCATCTCGAAAATGCCCTTGTGGAACCTGGAGATCTACAAAAGCTCAACCCTCGAAATATTCTGAGGTTCTCGAAAGATATAGGAATTTTCGTGTAACATAGATATTCACAAAAGGTCAATTGTGATCGACGTATTGAAGGGTAAATCTTGCCGAGCCACCCTTCTACCATACCATACCATGTACGGAGTATTTTTTTTTTCAAATAGATAATATTTTTGTTCTAAATTATTGTTTTTGGAACAGTTTCTTTGTTAACCAAATTTACTATTTCTATTTTGTCCCAATGGTTCAGTGGTTAGTACACTAACCACCCCTTATCAACAATTATACAATTGCAACGATTTTTTACATTTTCTTGTAACACTAACATGCCCTTAAAACCATTTATCGTGTTGTTTCAAAGAAATAAAAAAAAACATTCTGCGCCTTAAAGGGTTGATGTGACAATTTGATTTTCCTGTTCTATTCGTGATCTGTCTTCTATTGAACTGTCCTAGTCATCGTTTAGTAATTGAACCAGATATTTAATTTGGTGGATTTTTACTACCTGGCCCAATCCGCTTGCTCACAATCATAGGTTCTTTTTGTATGTCAATTTTGGGCACAAAATGTTCACATGAAATGACTACTGGACCCAGAAGAAGTTAGAGCCGCTGTACTTCCTATACACCATCTGGCATAAGTAATAAAACAGGTAATCCGTAAAAATGTTATATACTTAAAAAAAAAATTCGAAGAACAAGTAAACGATCTTGCCTCACGTCCCTTGATTGCTATATCTTCAGCATTGATCATTTTTAGGATTGTTTTTATCGTCAGTGGAGGTGAGGAATGAAGCGCAAATCTATGTCATCGATATCAGTTGCTCTTGCGGCTTTCTTGAAATACATAAGGCATGAAAAAACATTGCAGCTTATACACCTACACCGCTAAATTAATATGTGGATATAAACACATTAAAAAGCAAAAACAGTAATCCTCTCGTCATTATTATCTCATATCTTACATGGAAACGAAAACAAATCTCAACAACTTTTTATAGAAGCAAAAATATCGGTTCAATTGAAAATGATTGCACGCTGCTATTGGCTCAGGTCAAGGTTGAGAACGAGATGTCACATGATGCCGATGGCATTGACATACTGGCTGATACCTCTATTATTTTTCACATTGTTTGTCTCAAATTGGACTAGTTCAATGTCGGTCTGCATTATGAGAAAAAGCGGTGTAAGTAGAAAAGGAAATTAATTGATGAAAAGAGACAAATTTAGTTGACACGAATTTAGGTGAAAAATTTTAATTAGTTCAGTGTTATTACAGAGAGGGCTCCCGCGCTTAAGCAAATTTAGATAAAGCTAACACTAACGGAGAATGTAATATCTGTAGGGTAGCCTAAAGTTCCTCAGTTACCAAACAACATTAGAATTCACGTCATCTTGAAACCGCGCTTTTTTATTCAGAATGGCATGTAAAAATATAAGGGGGAGGATTATATAAAAACGATTGATTTGAATTAAAAAAAAAAATACATTGAATCACCTAGAGGTGAGAATTAATTTCATGTAGTATTTAGAATTTTAAACTACGAAAATCCTAACAACGCGTTTGTTTCCATGCCAAAATTGGTTTAATTCCGGCTACAAAATTGATCAATTCACATTTCAATTAAAATTGGCTTCATTAGGGTTAACTTACAAATATCATCTGATTAAGCTAAACAGGGTAAATACAGATAAAGAGTTATTCCCAAAAATTATTAATGGCATAAACGAAACTAAATCAACCCAATAAGCCGGAATTAGTCTTTTTCGAATTGAAATTATTGCAAGAAATCTTGCAAGCCCAATCCAAATCTGTGATTATATTTGACTTACTGCATCCACAACGGTATTTCAACCTGCTTCCCGGGAGAAGAGAGTCGTCTTAAGGACAAATTCTGGTGCAATGGATTTTAGAGAGGCGTAAAAGTCTCTTTGACATTTTACAGCTCAATTATACAAGATTTTTAAAATTTTTGAATTCCATTCCTGGATTTGAATATGCCCTTAAAACTATACTTCAGAAGGCAGCTGCAATTCTATAAGATACTGTAGGCTATAGCTTCAGTTGAAGAATACTCTAAGTTTTTAAAATCCATTCCTGGATATAAATAGACCCTACTTTAGATTATAGATTGAATTCTATAAGATACTGTAGACACAAGATTTTTTAAAAGTTTTGAAATTCATTGCTGGATATGCATATGCCCTTAAGACTATTAGACGATGCTTCAGACTATAGCTTCAATTCTACAAGATACTCTACCATAGATTACAGATACAGCTGCATCTAATTACCATAAAACAAAAAAAAATTAAATTCATTCCTGGATTTGAATATGCCTTTAGGGCCATAATTTAGAATATGGCATTAATTATACAAGATACCTTAGACTATAGCTTCAATTCCACGAGATTTTTTTAACATTCGTAGATTTCAGTATGCTCTTAAGCATTCGTAGATTTCAGTATGCTCTTAAGACTAAACTTTATAGACATTAGCTTCGATTCTACAAGATATTGTAGGCTATGGCTAGCTTCAATTCCACAAGATTTAAAAAAAAAAATTGAAATCCCTTCCTCGAATTGCATCTGCTCTCAAGGCCATTACTTCAATCCTACAAGGTACTACAGACTCTAGCTTCAACTCCACAAGGTTTTTAAAAGTCTCAAATCCAAATCGATAATTATATTTGTCATCCTGCATCCACAACGTTACTTCAACATGCTTCGGAGGAACAGAATCGTTACAAGGATACAATCTTCTGCAATTTTAGAGAGGCGTAACAGTTCGAGAAAATTCAGCAAGGTACTCTAGACTATAGCTTCATTTCTACAAGACATTGTAAATCATAGCTTCAATTCTACAAGATTTTTAACATTTTTTGAAATCTATTCCTGGATTGCCACTCGCACTTCAGAAGACTATAGTTTCATTTCTACAAGATTTTTTAAATCTTTTTGAAATCTGTTCCTAGATTTAAATATACCCTTAAGACGATACTTTAGATTATATCTTCATTTCTACAAGATGCTATAGACTATAGCTGTAACTCCACAAGATTTTAAACATTTTTGAAATCTATTCCTTTGCACTATACTTTAGAAATGTAGTTTCAATTCTATAGGATACTCAACAAGATTTTTAAAAATTTTGAAATCTGTTCCTAGATTTGAATATACTCTTAAGACGATACGTTAGATTATATCTTCAATTCTGCAAGATGCTATAGACTATAGTTGTAACCACAAGATTTTAAAAAATTTTGAAGTCAATTCCTGGATTTGAATATGCCCTTAACTTATAGCCCTTATAGCTTTAGACTATAGCTTCAATTCTACAAGACACTGTAAATAATAGCTTCAATTCCATAAGAATTTTTGTAGACTATAGCTTCATCCAGAAAACTGTTTAAAATTTTTGAATTTTACATTTTCGAATTTCAATATACCCTTAATACTATAACAAATAATACAAGATACTGCAAACTATTGCTTCAACTCTACAAGATTCTACAAGATACTGTAGTCTACAGCTTCACCCACAAAACTGTTTAAAATATTTGAATTTTTCATTCCCGGATTTGAATATGCCCTTAAGACTATCACAATTCTATCAAAATCGTCAAACCTATTTTTTTTTTAGAAATTCCCTATTATTTTTTGAAATTCGGCCAAATGCTTAGTTATAATTTCCAAATTTAAGGCTTGAATCTTACACGTAGATTTTAAATGGCATTCTTAATATATATATTTATTCTAACACTTTATAATTATTATTAATTAGATATACAATTATTTACTTTTTGCCGATTATTATTTTTCTTATTATTAATTTTATTAATGTTATTTTCATTTTGTAAATATTATAATGTTCTGTTTAGGTAGTTTTTAAGGAGATTAAGTGGCAAGCCATACTTTTTAAATCATTGAGTAACTGTGCATGATCAACGGTTAACGGTATCAAAAGCCTTTGCAAGGTCGACGAAGATTGCTATGACAGGAGTACTTTTATCGAAAGACATATATAGCATAGAATGATTGTTAAATATGTCTTTGCATCTTGTGTTGATCCTATCAGAAGCTATACTATTTATGTGACATAATATATATATCATATTTGTTAAAAAAAGAATCAAATAACTATTTCCTCTAATACTAATAGATTCAGCTATACCTTCATTAAATGGAGGATAATCTTGTAAATATGTTCTAAAATAAATAAATATGAGGATAATCTTGTTTATTAAAACAGTTATGGGCTTAATTATATAATTGGCATGTGCTTGAATATATTAGCATTGATTTTGTCACATTTTGAGGCTTCACCTGTCCGGATATATATTTTTTAAGTTTCTGAACTTGTCTAAAATTTAAAATTAAGTTGATTTTAATATATTCAGGAATATTTACAACCAATGGTCTGTTTATATCCTTTATGATGGTTTTGTAGATCAACTCCGATGGATTTCCATTAATTTATTTAAAGCCCTGTTTACAAATAGAAAAGCTATCTATCGCAGTCGTTTCTATTAAAGTAAAGTAGGTAACTTTACTTAGTAATAATTCTTATAATATTTGTTACAGATAACGTCACGTTGATGACTCTCGCAACATAACGTCAGAAACGCACGTACTTACAAACGTTTTAATCATTATTAACAACGCCATTGAACAAACAAGTTTTTTACGGCATATATTATAACTCTTAGAAGTACCGAGCACAGCGTGCGTCAAATTGCATGCACTATTACTTGGACCATAAGAAAGATGACAAGAAATTTAAATTGATCTAGTGATGGTTTGATGTTCAATAACTTCAATAGAAACTTTCAAGTTAATTTTAAATCAAGGTATTGAGTATGAATGTCCATTGCAGTCCCCAAAATTTAAATAAATTAACGTCAAAAATTATGGATTTATATTTTTTGGATAATAACAGTTTATTTCCCAAATGGAGAGAGATGAGGTGGAACGCTCTTGATCTGAACAGGGTTATGCCATACTACAAAAACTTCCATCATAATCTTTAAGCACACTTTTTCCCAACCTTCAATATCACTCAGTCATCGAACACAATTTTTTCTCAGTTTATATTACTTAGTTCTGAATAAAGTGAAAAATGTGCAACTTAAAAATAAAATTGGAGCTCAAATCGTTGCTATTCCTTCAACGAGTCATATGTAAATTAGTTTGCATTTGACGAGAGATTATTAATAATAATAGCTAGCTCCAAATCACGACAAATTTGTTTGTCAATTTGTATTAGCCAGATTAAGAATCAGGTCATCAAATAAGTCCGTGTGATTTTTTATGGAAAAATATAAATTTTTATTAAGAACAATAATACAATATCATTTATCGAAGTAATAACCATCACAGTCATGACACCAATGTTTGTATTCCGGTATTGTAGAACTCTCTAAATGAAAAGCAAAAACTTTAGTTACACTATCAATCTGAGCATACAAAATTTGGACCAAATACAAAACCCAAAGCAGAACACTAAAATGGGTCAGATAACATTAAATGAAAAGGAAAAAGAATAAAACACTTACTAAATGTTAAAATAATAAAATACAGGCGGAACCAATAACGGAGCTGCGACCCAAGAAGGCCCCTGATTCAAATCCAACAGTAACCTTAGTTTTCTTTTGGACGTTTCAGAAAAACAGTATAAATCGAAAAGTGGCCGGAATATAAGTATTGAAGTATTGCCTAATACGGTTTACTCCCCTGTTCCTACCAGAATTGGTCCAACTCCTATTAATAGAAAACATGTTAAGAAGGCGAGTGTCCCGGGATGGAACGCGAAAGTTAGTAAGGGCCAGAAGATCAACATAGTCTGCAATATTGTTAATTCATTTATGTCCGAAAGATAAGGTTAAATAATTGATTCTATGCATCTCTAGACTGTCCCCATACACAGCAAATGGAGCCGTTGGTTGTGATCCAATGGATCCTTATTGATGCCAAGTGTGAAAAGGAAAAAATTAACTAACGGTAATTATTGAACCCGTTTTATTCTTTCTACATCAATTCTATAGAAAAGCGCCCACACAATGCAACAGTCCTCTAGATGACTTCGAACCAATCGAAAATAAGGATTTTTCAACACTTCGGTATTCGTGAAATGCCAACACTGTCTCATTGGAAAGCCCGCCCTTCTGAAGGGCCTCGCCAAGATGTGATTAATGTGGTCTTTAAATCTCAATTTTGTGTCAAAAATTACTCCCAAGTCGTTGATTAAATTTACCCTCGATATAAGTGCGTCATTAATAGCATACGCATGTATAATTGGTTATTTCAGTCTAGAGATTTTGTATTTTGAGATATTTAGTTCCATTCTTTAATATCACACCACCTGATTAATTATCTATATCCCCTTATAGCTGCAAACAATTATTCATATTCGATACCCTAAAGATCTTTTTTCGTCGTCCGCGTATAAAAGAAATTGACAGTTATTAAATACGGTATCAACATCGTTAACAAACATAAGGAACAAGATTGGGTCCAAATGAGACTCTTGAGGTACACCAGAAGTAATTAATATTCTCTTTGAAAGCTGGCTCCGGTCTTGAAGGTAGCTAGTAATCGTATCAAAATAAAGGATCCGCAACTCCATAGATTGTATTCTGTTAACTAGAATGTCATGGTCTCTATCGAATGCTCTTGTAAAATCGAAATAGATCGAGTCAACTTGGAAACCATAATAGACCACTTCTGCCAAGAAATGAGACTAGCGACCAGGACTTCGCTGACATGAATGCACCGCAAGAAATCCATGCTGGTATTGCGAAAAGTAAGCAGAAGCCCATCGATAATTATAGTCTCAAGCACCTTTGGTCATGCAGTCCAATCCAGAAATTGAGCGATAGTTACAAACTTTTAAATATAGATAACACGAGTGGTCTTCCAAATGCTAGGAAGGCAACCGAGGTTTAAAGATAGTTAAAAAAAAAGATAACTAAGTGCAACAGCGAGAGTTGGGCTACAATTTTTGATAAAAAGAGGATGGATCTTATCTGGACGCGCATCAAGTTCGATTAACTTTCTGAAAACTATGGAAGTTTCAATTTTTATATTAGAGAGGTTCGTATTTGTACGGAAAATTGATTGAGATTGATTTCTTGATAATAGTTATGCGCCGGCTGGCACGTGCCCTTAAAGTAAATTTTTCAAACTGAAAATCAAAACATATATATTTCTTTGAAAGAGACAAGCATTTGGAAAGTGTTTCTCCTAGAAATTCCCCATCAAACAGTCGTCTCAATTTTTTCTATCCTCGCGACTGCCCTAAATGACCCGAAATAACCCCTTATCGTATTTGGTACCGGGTTCGCTAATTACTGATACCGGATGTAACTTAACGAATATTGCAGATAGATATGATTTTTTGCAGATGAGGATAATAGCTTAAAGGAACGCAACTATGATAGCGATTGCTCTTGATTATGCTCGTCTGGTCCTTCCTTGTTTTCTTTTTCGAGCCCGTTAACATTTTCTTCCTTCAACTCGCCGAGAACGGATCCGCTATAGTCGACGAGAAAGACCTCGAAACGAGAAAAACTTGAATGACATGATAATTATTGTCTTTCTCATCCATAGCCTCTGGTTACCGAGGACAAATTTTAGTAAAACTGAAAAAAAAAAGAAACAATTGAAAACAGCCTATAACACAAGAAAAACTAGCACGAAAGAGACACTGAGAATGAGAAAAAAAAAGCTAAGAAATGCTATGTTAGTGATGGCTCTTGCTCATCCGGGGGATGCTTCCAAAATGTACAATCTCAAGTTTCACCACATTTGATAAATATTGAAGATATTTTATGAATTTTTAGGGAACAAAATTTCGTTTTGCAAATTTTTTTCCAAAATAGACATGCAGATTGTACGTTATGAAAATTATTGGTGGATATTGATCAACTTGGAAATAAAGCAAATACTTTTTTATTTATAGGCATCACTAAACATAATAAAAAATTAAATAACGACGAAAACTTCAAACTTTGAACTACAAACGCAAACTAGTTTTAAGCATATTTTTAAAAGTTTACTCTACGATTGCTTTTCCACTCTTCTTCATATTGTGTTATAAGAAGGATATTGAAATCAACTTTTTTTTTGATTATGGATCCATATTAGGGATGTATTTACCTTTTTTGTAATGAAATTTCCCGTCTCTAGGTCTGCTCCATAGACACTTTTTCCCCGGACTACTACCACCCTTTTGAATTTTTAGAAATAATCATTGTTTTCGCTTTAGAAAAAGCGAAATGCCTTCTAGTTCCTAATTTGAACATCTTCTCCACCCATGAGCACAGTTCCATACTGCGAAAAGATATTTACATATTCGTTTCACTTTAAAATGATATCCTTCTTGCGAATATCTCCTTGAATGTGACCAAATACTGTCTGGGGATATTAAAGAGTGTCCTCTCATTGGAAGCACAATTTGAATTTACTTTATGTGGTTTTGCTTAGGAGCCAGTTGTATTCTTATTTTAACCCCCACATCCATCAAACTTTATTCCAACAGTGTGAACATCATCAAAGTTGAAACTGTTCAAGATCTGGTGAATATAGGAGGCAAGAACCTTGGATCTTTTGCTGTATTCGTTTTCCGCCCAACTGTTGAACTGTTAGAGTAATATGCCTGTTGTTCAGGATCTTTGGACAGTACCTGGTTGTATTGGCAGTCAAAGGAGAACATTTCCACGCTTTCCTCTCTTTGTCTTAGAAGAGCAAAGTAAGCTTAAACCCTCAGTTTTTGAATTCTTTTCTCGGCCATTAAGTTAGTCTTAATATTTGCGTCACTGCACCAGTTATTTAATGTTTTGATTAAAAATCTAGAGAGTTCTACAATACCGTATGTAACGCCATTTGGAGTTTAGTTTACTCTGTGGTGTTTTGACGATAAATAAATTCATAAAATCGAGATTAAATTAAAGCATGTAGAAAATCTCAAAACAAGTCCAATATGTCCGAATAGAGAGCTTTGCTTTTGTCTTCCGATATTTGGCTTGATATTTAATATTTAGCTTAAAATATGTAGATTTATACATTTAATTGTTTGAAATCTCATTGAAAACGGTTTGAAAAGAAAAACGGGTCAAAATAGGAAACTGTGTAAATTTTTTAGTGATTAGAGGTGGATTTTATGGCAGATCTAGAGGTAAAAATTTACTTTCAGCATATCAATGCGTATAGTTTTTGGTGGTAAATAAATAGATTTATTTGCCTGAAATCTTTGAAGATGGGAAAATGAGCAAAATGAGCAATGATCAGAGAATTTTGATATTTTTAAAGCAAAATCAGTAAAATTTAAAATCCTCATTGTTATTCTACTATTTACATAAAATACTCATCTAGCATTATAGGAAGCTAAGTCTTTTACTTAAATTGGCATCATGACAAGCTACTTTTTGATGCATTTCCTCTCAATGGTGGCTATCAATTTGAGATCAAATAATATTTTTTCTACTACCGTGCGTAAAATACTCACTTTACGCACTCTCTAAGATACGTAAAATATACCTTTTTTATACAGTTTGTAAAATAAATTACTTTACGCACTCGTGCGTAAAGTAAATCTGCCGTATTTTTTCACATTTAGTGCAGTGCGTAAGATAATTTATTTTATACACTAATTTTTTACGCACTAGTGCGTAAAGTATATTTTTATTTTTTCATATTATTTTTTCGGTAGTAGAAAAAATTTTGTATGCTACTCATGTGTAAAGTACCCTTTTTGTATTTCTGGGATTGTCGCATTCGCCTAATACAGTTCATGCGACAATATTCCCATTCATAAAAAGGGTCACTTTACACACTTGTTGCATAAATAACTATTAGTTACGTTCGTAAAGCTGACCAAACTAAACCAGTTTTTAAAAAATGCGCGAAATTTTACTTGATTACCTTTAGCATTTACATTAATCTTCCCAAGTTGAATAATAGATTACCTATTGGTTGACGTTGGCAGATAGTACAGAGGTTAAATTACCGGCCGTATATGGCATATTATTCCACTAAATAATATGTCATTATCGCTTCGTTATTATTGTAACTTTTACCATACCAATAAAATATTATTAACAGTTCATTCATTTTGCCGCTCGCTGTGCAAGCCGAATCCAATAAAATTGATTACGCAGAAGTCAAACAGTGTAATTTTGCATAGTTTATCGTCGTGACCGCTGTCGGTAAAACTGAAAAATATTAATTAAATCAGTCCATATCAACATAAAATTAAATGCTAATTAGCTAAATATTGAAACAAAAGTAAAAACAATCCTTATCAGCTGAGGATTAAGGTTAGATATAGTATTAATATTATTAGATCGACTAGTAACTGGAATCTTGATAGAGACTATCACGTACGCCACCATGATATTTTTAGAATTCGATTTATTTTTCTTGATAATATTTTTGACGTCATGTCTGTAAACAAAGGTATACTATTAATAATGTTTAGTTCGTATTTGATTATATTGTTATGAAACAGCAGTAAATAAGCTTGGTGTCACGTTATAATCGATATGGAGGAGCTGTGCTTTTCCAAGCACTTTCACCTCGACTTTCACCTAAATCTGGAAACGTCCCAGAAAAAAT
>MU188309.1:41592-64416 GCA_016904865.1 Pissodes strobi
ACGTGATGGTAGATAATCCTGCTATTGAGCTGACGTTGTTTGCTGATGATATGTCAGCGTTAGTGTCTGCAGACACTCAGAGTGATTTGATATTGAATACTGAGGAGTGTATAGCTTTTTCTAAAAGGTATAGTTATCAAAATAGCCTAATTTTAAATCATTAAAAAACTTGCCACGCGCTTTTCTTTAATAATAAAAAAAAAAGAAAAATGTTTTTATTTTGAACGTTAAAAGTTAAAATGGATGATATGGGATACGGGTGAAGCTATGACGAGTTCCACCTGGAATAGGAGTAAAATCACCTACCGAATCTGACCAGATCTCCTTCCCTTGTTTAGACACTGGGCGAAATCAAGAAAACGAAGGGTCCTGCAGCAAGCTATGTGGCGTGCGTGCAATTTGCCGGGGCTTAATCGTGAAGTTCGTTGGGCGCCACCAGCTTCGACGCGGACCGAAGTGGAAGTCCCCGCATTGTTCCTGGACCTTGCTGCCAAACCCCCGTTCCCAGTACTTCGCCGGATCGAGCGGCTCAATGTTTACCATTAAAGAAAGCTGAAAGAAAACAATACACCGCAAATCCTAGTGCCAAATGAAACGCCGCAAACACAATACAAACGCTTTATTCATAGTTGAAAACAAAAAAATAAAACTATAAACAAGCCAGTATCTCCAAAAAAAAGAAAACAATTTTAGCCGCTAGGCTCCGCTCATAAGTGTCCACCAAAGGGGTGGGAGGAGGTGGTTCGAACCAAATCCTTACCTTACTATCTAATTAAAAACTAACCTAGCTTGAAGCCAGTACAGTATTTGCAGCCGCAAAACGCTCAGACTGATTTACGCGACAATAAAAGAGGAGCACAAAAGGTGCGCACAACACAGTTTCCCAAAACATCCGGGAACGACACACAACCGTTATCTCTATACTACTTGGTTATTTAACTTAACACTACTCAGCTGCTGTCCTGACCCTAGACAATCCGAACACTACGGACGGACTAGGCCCTACACGGCGGCAGGTACCCCCAAATGTTGAGCTACCTCACGTGATGAGATGCTAACTCTCAGGACTTCGGCCCGGGGGGTGCAGCCCTCTGTAAAACTCGGAGGGCACAAAAAAATAACTTCAGCCAAACTAACTGGCTGTCTCCACACTAAAGATGCCGATACTAATTTCCTCTCTACGAGACTATCGTACTTTAGAACACTACAGGCAATCCAACTTTGGGGTCAGTCGAACAAATCCGCCCAAACTACGTTGGCGAGAAGTAAACTTTTCACATCGCTACCTCACCTAGCCTTTTAGAGTCAAAAAAAAAGCCCGAAGCCTTTCCAGCTAACATGATCTCGCGAGCCCATGAGTCATCGCAGAGATCTTCAGACCTTCCAATCAAAACGGACCTTCAAACATCGGCGCAGATACCCAAACCCCCAATCGTACCATGTATGGAGACGCGGGTACTACGTGGCCTAGTCCAAACGTACCGACAAATATTATGATACAAACTGAACTGATGATATTTGTTCCTTGACGGCTGGACTATTATATTCTGGTGCGATCTGATGGAAGGAGTGTTGCACAGACCCAGCACGTTAAATTCCTGGGAGTACTTATGGATTAGCAGGTAACATGGGTTAATCATATTGATTCACTTCTTAAGAAACTCTCCTTAAATTGCTTTGTTCTTTGAAGACTTAGAATTTTGCAAATAGAAATATGCATTACTATGCCTACAAATATTCGGCTTTGAGTTACAGTCTGGTGGCCTGGGTAATACTGTTAAGATTCAGTAAGTGTTATTGACCCAAAAAAATATTCTTCATCTGCTTCAAGAGACCCAGACACTCGTGTCGAGGGTTGTTTGGAGAGCATGGCATTTTGACTCTGGTCTCCATGTGTATCTTATAGCCCTGCATCTATGTCAAAAAAATATATCTAAATTTATTACAACCGATGATATGAAACATGAGTATTCATTACGGGTTACTAACAGTCGACGACTGCCCCTCTGTGCTAATAGTAGTTTTGTTATGCCTATAAATGTATTTAACCACCTGTCTTCTGACTTAATAACGGTCAGTTCTATCTATTTGTTAAAAAAAAGATTAACATTGATGCTACTGAATTACAGCTTCTATTCCATCGATTAATATTTCGCGGCAGTCTTGCATGAAATATTGCCACCTTAATTAGTGTATAGTTCGAGAGATATGTATGATCTATGTGTATGCGCGCGAATATTAATAAAGTTCTTTTTGTTCCTATTATTGGCAATGTTATCTCCAAACTGTATAACCTATCTCAGGGCCATCTTGACATTTTAACGGTAGTGAATGAATGTATGAATGTTTGTATTATATTAATATTTTGTTAAGTTACTTTGTCCTACACTTGTAAATTGATTGACGAACCATATGGTCAACTGACCCTACATTGTGAATAAATAAATAAATAAATAAATATACTAATACCGTGTCATCAGCAAATGTGAAGTAACGAGCCTTAAGATTTGCACTTTTTAAATTCAGTACATAATAGGAATAGAGCAGTCGACCCCTGTGGTACCCCGTACCTATTTGTTAATGTTTTACTACACCCTTATGCTTGACGTACTGAATTCTGCTGCAAAGATATGATTGAATTCCATTATAAATTTTGCGTCTAAGCTTGTCCAGCAATATGTCAAAACTCACAACGTCAAATGCTTTCTTTAGGTCCACCAACACTGCAATAGCCACTTGTCTGTTAATGACCTGCTGACCGAAACTAATAATCCTGTTTACAGTTTTGCAGATGATCTAACCCATATACATATAAAAGAATATACCGCTAGTGCCCCATTAACACAATGAGTGGTATTTGAAGCAAAGACAGAGAGAGAGGCATATTAAGACCGCATAAGTTTATCCTTCCGTGTTAGCAAATCCCTTTTGCGCATACTCGAAATTCTCTATTTTCATTGGTTTGCTGTCGAAAGTGCCGATGTCAGTCGGAAACGCCCAAACGCGTCAAAGACTTCAAACTTCAAATCAAAGAGGAATAGTTTATTTTGTGGTCAAGTCGACATTTTGATTTTATTATTTTATTTTATCAAATATTCTGTTATTGTTTCTGATTCTTATCATTATCCGCTATTGCTTGTATGCACTCAATGAAATATACAATTCATTGTAAAATGGGCCGTAATAAACATTGTTTTTTTTGTGGTGCAATGAAGAAAGAAGCAAGCAAGTAAACAATGACATAGGCACGGCACATATAACAACCAGCAATATCACATCTTCTTTTTTCGCATCTGCGCAAGTTCGCGCGCAAGATATTCCTTGGTAGGAAATCCGTCAAACTGCCGCCAGCGACGTCGTGTTTTTACGACTGGTTTATTTTATTGCTATTGGAGTTAAATCAAAACCATAGGCGTGTATTTGTCAAGTAATTGACATTGTGAGAGACGAACGTTGTTTATGACATTGTGTAATGCAAAAAGCCATGGTGTTTAAGCAATAAGAACTTGTACAAACCAGAGATATTCTTCCAAGAAGAATTTCTTTAGATTGCCTGCTCATACAACAAGGTATACATATATTTCATAACCCATTGATATTTGAAATTTTATATTACGGCTCTGGTAAAGGAAAATCATACTTATATTTCAAATCCAGCCCTGACTTTTCCTACCCAACTGACATTAGCAAGGACAAATTTAATTTTTCGCCTGACAGGTCGAGTAATATTGCTGGTTGTTATATGTGCCGTGACATAGGTATGTAGATTTTGTTATTTTTAAAAGAAATCATCACAAATTGTAATTATAGTTTATAGTTACTTATGTAAAACATATTTTGGTTTTTTAGGATTCCCAAAAATCCTAGAACACGCCAATTTGGTTGGACTTTTGTAATTTGGACGAGACAAGATTACAAGATGATGCTTCTACCGTACAAATATGTTCTCGGTATTTTATTCCTACTTATGTCGATTCCGAAGCTAAAGAATTGGGATACAAATTAGTATTGAAGCCTGAAAGTGTTCCATCAATCTTAAAGTCTCATCATTCATCTACATACATCATGTCAGGGAAACGTAAAGTAGTAGAAATAGGAATTGAAACTGAAATGGTGCCTAGTGCATGTAAGTATTCTGTTACAATATCAATATTTTTAAAATATGCTAGGTATCGCAATATAAAAATTTCAATATACAGGACTGAACAAATTTAAATATTAATGAATTGGTGGGAAATTTATAATGCTATATGTTATGTCCAAGAAACAAAATACATGTTGAAAAATTATGCCTCTATAGATCAGTCTATGCTCAAAAGTTAGCGTGGCGCCTTATGGCAATGCTTTTCTTATGGGGAATAATGGTGCATTGTTGCAGACTCAGGCACCTTTTACTAACCTATGACACTACGATAAAATAAATATACTTACCCGCCTTAGTTCTCCATACCACGCTAACTTTTGAGCGTGGACTGATCTATAGGATATTTAGAGTGCAATTATATCTATATCTATTTTGTTTTTAGCCCAACACATGATGGATCCATGCTCATCTGGCACAGTCAGTTCTCTTATTGAAGTAGTACAAGCTTGAGGAAGAAACTCCCACAAAAAAAAATTTGGTGAACCAAGATATGTTGGCGAAGTTAACTCGCCACATTTATTGACGCACTGTGTCCTATCATGTTGCATATGTTTTAATGTAATTTATTAGAAATAAAGAATGTTTATTATTATGATTAAAAGTCATTATACCCAGTGTTTATAGAAACAAATTGTTTTGGTAAGGCTAATAGGAGTAAATATTAAATTTGTTAGTTTGCTGTTTATAACAATACACATTTACGTAAGCACACTACTGTGTCTTCTGAAACTAGTAGATACTCTATACATAAAGTAAAACCCGATTTTATTTCTGAAAATATTGAAGTGTAAAGCAGCATTTAAAATATAGTTTATTGCAGGAGATTCCCATACATCATAGGTACATCAGCCAACGACTAAAAACTAGAAGTTTGATAGCATTAGCTGGCACAGTCAAATAGTATTGAGACATTTGTAATTCTAGAGCATTTATTTACATAGGAAAGATAGCGATACCTACTAGATAATAATTTAGATCTAACAGAGATTTACGACGCTACATTCAAAAATTGAGCAAATGTAGTCGAAGACTTCCTAAAATAATCACTACTCTTAATTGTTCTTTCTGGCAAAAATTGTTATTTTACATTTTTCCTTTTATTCAAACCATCTTATTACTCGTATAGGTAATTACGTTGCTCTTGTATTTTTGTTTTTCACCTGAAACAATTGCAAAAAAGAAACACTAGGCATTAGAAATTTATTTAAAGGTACATCTTACAAACACTGCACGTAATTACATGTAAGAGCCCTCTACTATCTGTACTAAAGAAAATATATAGATATATTTAATACTACGTACTAAAACAATACACATTTTAAAAGTGGCAGGATCACGTTTGTCGGATTGACGTAAATTTAAACTTCAAATAATGCCGCTCACAGCCTGAAACTGCTATTGGATAGAGCTGGATTTAAAATAACCAATTGAAAGTCCCAATTTCGCCCATGCGCATTGATGACTTGCTTAACATGAAGGACGGACTTATGTAGGATTTGTATCTCTATCCTTCATATGTTTGCTTCAAATCGCTGACACAGCACGCCATATATTCTTTTATACGTATATGATCTAACCGCAGACAGGAGCAGATTACAATAATTAATTAAGATCTGGAGAAAGTTCGAACTTGGGGCGAAAAAAAATTTGAGCCAGTTCAATGCAGCAAAAACCCAAGCAAGCCAATACGGCGAGCCCTGACATCATTATCCAGGGTCGACCATTCCTTCATCCTCGCAAATCGGACTACTGGGTGTCTCAGTCAACAGCAATATGTCCTGGTATCACCACGTTTCTAGCATCGCAAAATCAGCCTCGCAAAATCAGCCTCGCAGAATCAACCTCGCAGAAGCTTGGTGCGCTATTTCGCAACAAAAAACTCCATACGCCACAGAAGCTGCTCTTGTTCTACAAAGCGCAAATAAGACCATGCTTAGAATATTGCTCAAACATCTGGGGTGCCGCACCAAAGCTGGATTCCATTCAGAAGAGAGCTGTGACTCGGAGTTGACCCGGGATCTGGATAGTCTGGAACACCGCAGACATGTGGCCGAGATATCCCTGATTTACATAAATTTTCACGGCAGATGTTGCCAGGATTTGGCCCGCCCCCAGACAGTCGCGACAGACGGCAAGAGCGCACCCGTTCGTTGTACTAAGAAACACCTAGAAAGTCGCTTACAAGAACTCCTTTGTCGGGCGCACAGCATCGCTGTGGAACTCGCTCGGTCTGTTTCCACCAAATTACAACCTACACCTATTCAAGAACCGTGACGATCAGCATCTCCATACACTTTGTCGAGTGCCATGGGATCTCTCTTTAGTGTGCGTGTCATTGTCATAAAAACCAAAAAAAAAATCCAAAGCTTTGAACACATGGTTCACAAGCTCCACTGTGGCATTTAACGTGCTGCTATTCTTAACAAAACTATACTGGTACTCATCTAGTGAAATATGCTTTTCCATAAATGCCAACATCCGTTTCTTTATTAATTTTTCGATTGAACTTACAACAGATATTTGCCTGTAATTATTCCTAATTCCAAACTTATCAATATATTATTTTATTTAAAATTGGTACTACTTATATCTGGTTTTAAATTATTAATGTCTAAGACTATAATTTGACCGTGGTCTGGTGCAGAATTAACCTTAAGTTCCTGCATAATTTCGTTAATTTCTATTTAGTCTGAAACATACTATTTTCACAATATCTCTTCACCTCTAACAAAGTTTGGCCGTGAGTTGATATCATTTTTGATTTCTGTAGCGATGTTTTCCCCTACTCCCTCAAAATGTTTATTCAAAATATTTACTATGTCACCTATATTTTCAACTACCAGATCATTGATGTTTAAAGAGCTAATATTTGTCTCCTTTGATTTATTTTTCTGCCTTTTAAATTAGTGAAAATTAGCAAAAATTACGATTTTTTAATTCCTTGATTTTATTGTTGATTTTGTTTTTAATTTTTTTTAATTCAGTATTATATTATATATACCTAATTTGTAAATTACCTCGATTTTTTATTTTAAAATCATAGTTTATCTCTGTTTCATCAATTCGAGTATTTCTTTATTCATCCATTATTTATTTTCACGAATTCTAATTATTTTTACATATGATTCAATTTTCTTCTTCTTCTTCTTCTTTTGGTGCCTTCTTCATTGTAGGTTGGCGATCAGTATGGCTATTTGAACGTTTAGAGACTGCTGCTCGAAATAAGGATTTGGTACTTTTGCCATACCACTTCCTCCTGTTTTTGAGCCAAGATGTCCGTCTTCGTCCTGGTAGTTTGCGACCTACATTTTTTCCCTGTATGACAAGCTGCAGAAGACGATAATTATCATGACGTGTCCCAAGTATTCCAGCTTTCGTTGCTTTATTGTATCTGTGGTTGTGCACAGTAGCAGCAGTACTTCCGTATTGCGTACTCTATCCGTCCAAGCGATTCTAAGCATACGCCGATAAATCCACATTTCAAAGGCTACAATGTTTTTACAGTGTTGGTCTAACAAGATCCATCCCTCCATTCCATAATAGGATTGATAAAATATAACACCTAACAAGGCGTAATCGCAGTTTCATAGCTAAAAATTGTGGCCCCCGCAACTTTTTTCCTCTACTACCCTACCAATCAGTCAGGGCCGCGGGGGTGTAGCTACGCCACTGCGTAATCGTAGACATAGATTGAGTTGTTGACATGTTAGTAACTCTTTCAGCTTTGTAAAAGCATTTCTGGCCCTTTAATTGCAAATTCTTACTTATTGTCCGATGTTCAATTCGGCATTCAACCGCATGCGAGGTAGTCATATCGTTGGACGCGATCTATGTTTAGGTTTTCTAGTGTTATTTGGGCATTATCAATATTTTGTTTACTGAGAGTCATAAATTTGGTCTTGCTTGCGTTAGTTTTTAGCCCATTAGCATTACTGCTTTCGCTGACTTTATTTACTAGCCGTTGTAGGTCCTCAACCGACTTGCTCAACAAGACAGTGTCATCAGCATAGCGAATATTTCTCATGTATATACCATTCACGCTTATGCCCCTCTCACTCTCAGCCAAGATAGCTGACATTATAAATTTATAATATATATTGAATAAAAGAAGCGAAGGAGCACAACCCTGTGTAACTTCCCTTCGAATCTCTATCTCCTTCGTTGTTTGATCTTCAATTTTAATTGAAGCACGTTGGTTTCAATAAAGGTTTGCGATAATCCTTAAGTATGTCTGGTTGACCTAGACCAATATTTTCAAGATGTAACATTTTGGCATGTTGGACTCTGTCAAAAACATGTTCATATTCTATGTTCATGATAACTGTGCCGTGATCCCTGATTAAATATCCATCGCTTGGTTTTCTGTTTGATCCAAGAGTCTCCTTGATTTTCTTGTGTAGGTTAAAAGAGTCATGCTTTCTCTGCAGTTCTTCCATTTCCTGGCATTTTCCATTTAACCAATCTTCCTTGGCTATCCTACATTTACGCCCAATTCCTCTGTGAACAGCTTTATATCCATGTTGATTGCGGTGTTTGTGTTCTATCTCTTGGTCCATTAGATTAAAAATTTCGCTGGTCATCCACTCTTGCTTTTTTATGTCTACCCTGGATAAGATTCTTATCTGCCACTTCGGTGATGGTCTTTTTTAGCGATATCCACGTTGTGTCTGACTCCGCTGAAAAGTTTATTTTGTTTAATCCTTGTTCTAATTATTCTTCTTGAACTATGATTATTGTAGTGGGGTCTTTAATTTTTGTAAGGTCGTGGCGTTTTATTGGTTTTTCCGCCACGGTCCTCAATCTAATCTTCATCAGACCTATCGAAAGGTTGTGATCAGAGTGAATGTCAGCTTCTGGATATGTTTTTACTTGCTTTTCGAAACCTGTTATTATTTAATATAAAATCTATTTGGTTTCTTATTACACGATCTTGTGAGTCTTGGAGTGATTTCCAGGTATATAGTCGTCTAGCGGGTAATTAAAAAAATGTGTTCAGAACCACCAGATTGTTCTCTTGGCAGAATTGAACAATTCAATCTCCTCTATCATTGCGTTCTCTCAGACCGAACTCTCCAATCACTCCATCAACTTTCTCCTGGCCAATTTTAGCGTTGAAGTCTTCCATAGTGATATTTATTTCTTGTCCTTTGAGAGATTTTAGAACCTTTTCTACTTTGTCGTAGAACTTCTCAACTTCTTCATCATTTTTCTTATCAGCCAGCGGTAGGAGCGTAAACCTGAATGATATTTATTTTAACTGGTTTTCCCTGCAACTGTAACAGTGCGACCCGATCTGAAATTGGTAAAAAGTTGATAATGCATTTTCTTATCTCTTCAGTTTTACGTATTTTAATTAATTCTATCGGCTTCCCAAATGATTCAACATTCAGGTTCTCAATTTTATGCCTAAATAAAGACTTAAATTTTTCATAATCAACCAATTTAGTCTCATGATGTATCTTTGGTTTATAGACCATAATATTATTGTTTATAGTAATTGATAGTAATTTATGACTAAAGAGAGAATTATTTGTTACCTTGACTGAGCAGTTTATCCTTGAATATTGATCTAATAATACATGGTCTATGAGACTTTCACTGTGATCTGGAACTCTGGTAGCATTAAATTCATCAATTAGTATTAATCAAAATTATTAAATGCTAACAAAGTTACATAATCATGAGTTACATGCTCCTTAGCAAGTCTATATTAATGTCTCCAATTATCAAATGTTTTTTTTTTGGATGTTGTTTTATAATCGATTCCCGAATGCACTATTATCATAAAAGTTGATAAAACGAAAATAACTAAAAAATTAGCTAAATTAGCATTGCAAATAATACTGCGAGCCCTATAAATTTTGCAAAAAAATTATAAAACCCTCCATCCGTGCAGGCGTGCAATGAACTTTACTGCAATTTATTTTGCACGTAATAAACTTTATGCAATATTATTACCAATAATTAATTTCGTTTGTACTTAAATGCTGTCCAAGTCATGTCGTGACCATAAATACATCTTTCACCCGTCCAGATTTTCACAAACACTCTCTAATGACAAGAATCCCTAAACATTTACTTCCTTGATCTATCATCGTGAGCTAAGGCTCGATCTCGGATAGATAACCGATCAATAATCTAATGAAGTAACTGTTCGCGACTGCCTACTAACCATTTCGGTAAATAATACATTACGAGTTTATAGTGTATCGTTAATCGATGCCTTTCAGCACGATTCGAGAAAATTGTTCGACAAACAAATTATAATATTATAGTAGGATATAAGAGATTTAAAAATCGATTGAAAACCGAAACGACGTTGTTAGGTAATAGGGAATTGAGCTAGTTATTAGTTACAACAGAATTAGAAGCTGCTACATCTGACATAAATCTGAAAGTGATATGCCAGTTACGAAATTCATAGGCATATATTTTGTACATTATAAATTATTATCAAATCTAGTTTTAGCATCAACACAAATTTTTAATACATTTACATGAAAAATAAAAAAAGACGTTTGTGACTTAACATATTAAAGATTTAATGCTATTTAGTACAAGAATGATAGTCCCATATATCTTTTAATCTCCCGATTTATCAAGCTAAACAATCCTTAAATATCTTGCCACATCTTGTATATAATTGTTTGTGTTTCAAAATTATTTATAAAATTAATGACGCGTTGGCCTAAATATTTAAGTAAATTTGTCCAATTTTTCAGAGTAAAAATTAAAACTAATAAAAAGAATGAAATAAATGAGAAATCCCGAAAACGTCTCAGATAGTGCCAAAAAGCATCCAAGAAACTTGTGGATTAATTCCAGATTTAATCCTTCCGGGAATAGGTTTGACCTGATATTTTCTTCATGTTGGTAATACGTAAGAAGACACAATTTTAATTTACGGTTCGATCTATTGGCTTCTAGTTTTTTTTTAAATTTAAAACAGCAACAATCTTACAGTGAAATTTAAATACAAAAGAATGAGACCAATTCTGTTGGTAAACTCGGTACTGTATGCCTTACACCTAAAAACTCGAAGCACTACTATCCGAAGTGATCACTTTGGTTTACTTAAGATTAATGCAGATATGCAAATCCCAATGCATCAATTAGTAGCCGCACCAATAATGAATGCAGTATTATCAGTTTATAACGAAATCCACAATAACTAAATCAATCGGCCGGAAAATAAATTAATTAATAAAATTAATGAACGCTACCTTAAAGCTCAGCCAACAATGCTAGATTTATATTTAAATAATTCGAACGATTATATCAATCGCCCGAAAAACAAAAGAATTAATAAAATGAATAAAGGTATCTTAAGGCTCGACCAACAGTGCTAAATTCAGAATAATAAATATAAAATCGGATCGATACCACTTTAGATCCGAAGGTCTGCTGCTGAAAATGCTGCAAGCTCAGCAGTTGAGGTCAAAGTCACCTGCTCGAGAATGAGAGCCCTCCGCCCAAAAGGTGAAAGGGAGCCCAAAGGTGAAACCCTGTAGTGGGACCCGGTGGTGAAACCTTGTAATGGCTTCTGGTCCCTGTAGTAAAACCCTGTAATAACCCAATACTAATTAGACTAAGCCCCTTACTTCAATGAAGAAATTATAGCCCCCTTGCATATATATTTATATAAAACAAATCACCCTAAAAATTATCAATGGATAATAATTAAACTTCTCTATATGATCAAAACTAAAGTTGTATTAAGAAAAAAGTTAAAATATCCTATGGAATGCAACTGGTGGTCGATGTAAAAAATATTAATACCGATAAAAGCAATTATATCATTAAATCAGACAAAAAAAAACATTAGCAATATTTACTTCTCTCGAGTTGCACGGTTGCCTGGAGGATCAACTGTCTCGGTTTAAGATGAGCTCGGAAAGCCTCTAGAAATAATGGCAAATAAGTAGTATATGAATTTGACCGATCTAACGAGGATCAAAGGTAGGTTATTAACTCAGTTCTTACATACAGGACTGCAAGTAAACATAATTATTGTAATATAACTAAGCAAAGTTAAACTAATAACACAATATCTTATTTTAGTTGTTTGATAAACCTAAGTGACCCAACAGATTATCCACTAACATAAAGATAGTCACAAAGTGCTGGAGGACAACATAAGAAAAATGATAATCAGAATAGCCACTTACGGCCACAACAGTGTTATAAAAGCTAATACATATTAGGTATCATTAATTGTATGTATAACTAATTAATATGAATATATGCTGCAACTGGAAGTCCACTAAACTTATTGACAACAAATCAAATAAATGAATTTATAATTAATTAACCGAAGAGGTTAATACTCAATAATTTTTACCACAAAATATAGAATCTTTTGTTGCTAAATGCAGCAGATAAAATAAAATTTATAATATTTTATACTGGCCAAATCAGACGGTAACATTGTCCAGATAATTTTTTTAAATATCGGGTATGAGGCAAGGGGATTGGCAGACATGGATCTATCGAGTGGCCACCGAATAATCAGATCTGACGGCTTTGAACGAGTTTTTTAATTTTAAAAATCAAATTATACGCCCAAACAAGTGTACACGTCTAGCAATGATCATGAATTGTATATTGAAAAAATTATTCGAAACAAATATACAAATGCAATAAATAAAAGAGGACTTTACTTCAGAGAGTAGATAAATGGAAATGATGGATATACTGATATAAATTGTAACCAGCCTAAAGCGTTGGTTGCCCAATATTATGTAATCTTTAATTGCTCATTGCCATATGCCAGGTTTACTCAGCGGATTAATTTTTTTTAAGGCGTGGGTCTGTCTTGACAGTTAGGGTAGGGCGCCACTATTTATTTCTTTACAAGAAATGTATCAATGATTATTGATCCTTGGAAATAGGGTAATAAAATTTAGAAAAATACCCTGTAAGAGAACGTTGAATTATTTTTTATACCCAGATTAGTTATTATTTTGACTGCAATTTACCAAAATAGACATCAAGATTATAAATAACTTATTTATTTAAAAATGGAAACTTACACCAACTCTTTCAGGACAATTAATCCTATTTCAAATCAATTTGAGGTTATGGTTACGCCCTTAACCTCCCTCACCGGTATTAGAAGAATATTAAATCAAAGCAACATAAGATACTACTTGTTAAACTATGCCGTATAGCCTTACTATTGCTCAAATCTTATTGTATAGGTATAGCGAGTAATATACGCAGGTGTAAATGAAATGCTTGTTAACCAAACTTGACCTAAATCAATCCTTTGGCACCGACAATATCAGTAGACCAATAAACAGTCCTCAATAATACCAAATCAATAAAATAACCAGTGAGAAAAATATATACATATACAGCCGTTAAATATCTATAGGTAAACGAATTGAGCTCAAGTCGATTCCGATATCGAGTCGACAAATTAAATTAGTAAATTTCAGTTATGTGAAATAAATTACTGCCATAAGCTTTACAGCCAACTACAGTAAAAATTAACTCAATTATATATTCGGACACGCATTTTAAGATCCTTTACAATCATACGCCATTATGCTATTTTAGCCGCTTCTGATTGGTGGATTAACGTCACTTTTAATTTATCTACGGTCCAATCAGTTTGTTCCACAAGGTCTAGTTAGCCTAGTGGTCAGATTCTACGTTTGGAACGTAGACGTCCCACGTTCAAATCCCGTTGGGGGTAACATGTTTTGTTTATTTTTTTAAGGTTGTGTTTGTTTCTCTTTGTAAATATGAGTTAGTTTTGTCTGGTTGCGCCCCGAAGCGACCGGGGGGCCATGCGTGATAAGTTAACCGTACTCTAAAGTGACGTTAACCCACCAATCAGAAGCGGCTAATATAGCATAGTGGCGTAGGACTCTAAAGGATCGTAGTATGCTTCGGACACTAGCCAAGTGAGTTCCCTAACTAACTAAAAATAAAATTAAGTATCTCTTTAGATCTTAAGGCCTCTTTCAGACGATACGGATTTTAGCCGGTCCGGCTTTATTGGATTTAACGTGAGTGGTGCATTAAAACCTTGTGACAATTAGTTTAATGCACTACTGGACTACACGTTAAAACCAATAAACCGGACCGGCTAAAATCCGTATCGTCTGAAAGCGGCGTAAGATCGATAAGCAAAATAGCTAGATCAATAAATGAAACGAGAATATTAACGATAGACGTCAAACGGCCTACAGTTGTTTAATTATAAATTTATTAATTAAATTAATAATCGTTTAATAACTATAAGCTATTTACGGCAATTAAGGCAAATTACCGACAGTGATTATATATTCATTAAATAAAATGACACATAACGGTAAGAAATACACGGTAATTTAGGCAAACTACCTACAGTTGCCTAACTATATAATCATTAATTAATATGATATTTCATGATAAGAAACATAAGATAATTAAGGCATATGACCTACAACCATTTGATTATATATTCATTAATTAAAACTATATATAACGATACAGTAATTAAGGCAAATGAACGACAGTCTTTTAATTATATATTCATTAATTAAAATGATACATAACGGTAAGAAATACACGGTAATTTAGGTAAACTTTCTACAGTTGCCTAGCTACAAATCCATTAAGCAAAAGGATATATAACGGCTCACGAGTCCTGGGCTTACGCGCCCATCACAATTTTTACATTTGTAATTTTTTTTAACTTCACGCATGGTTTTCGCGCGCTCCGGAGCGCAACCAAACAAAACTAATCCAAGGCATGCTCAAAATGAAGAAATTAAACGTTTTACAAACATAACCTTAAAATAAAGCATGTCTTCCTACTGGAATCAAACCCGGGTCGCCGTTTCAGAAACACAGCATCGTACCCAACGAATTCTTACTGAGGGTCGTTGATCGTACCACTGAGCCACGAGGCCCACTGAAAGTGATTCGCTGGACCATAAAGACATCTATTTGTCAGAAATGTGTTTACGCTAGCCCAGGACTCGTCAGGCGGAAGGATTCATGTAGATGGTCAAGAATAAAATATATGCTATACCTGTCGAGCAAGTAGGTACTCCGGAAGTAAGGTCGCGAGAAGTAAGGTAGCGAGAGTATCCATAACACAAATCGACTAGTAAAAGGAGGAAATCCCAATACTGTATTTAATAACATTTACAACCTTACAAAAGAAATCATTGTGTTTATGTATTTAACAAATAAGGCAAAATTAAAATTAATAAGGATGTTAAATCATAGTAATATATAAAAATATACAAAGTAAAATTGGGAGCGTATTTCGCAATTAAAAATAAGAAGCCCGTATAAACTTGGATGGTTGTGCTATGGGCACAGTTGGTAATGGAATACTTAAAGTAGAAAGTCAACGATTTGCTGTTGTTGTTTAATGGCCGTACCTTGCGCATAGACAGACGAAATTCTTACTCTGTTTAATAACTTCCACAGCAAGCTCCAATTCACATCAGAAATCGAGAAAATAATGCAATTAATTTCTTAGACACAAGACTAATTCGAAAAAATAATAACATCTTAACTAAATGGTATACAAAACTAACTTGGTGAGGGAGATACCTGAATTATGATTCTAACCACTCTAAATCTCAAAAAATTAGTGCTGTTATTGGATTAACTAAACGGGCTATCTCTTTGACTTCTCTCGAATTTCCACCCGAGACACTAAATAAAGTAAAGGATACCTTAAAATTGAACCGGTTTAAAATAAGTGATATTAACCCAATAATTAAACAAAATTATAAACATTACAATAGTTGCCCTAGTGAAAAAAAAAACAATAATTAATCTCAATAAGAAGAAAACAAATATGTAGCAATTTCTTATATAAGCGACCCCTCCGAAAAAAATAAATGGGCTTTGGGGATATAGTATAGTTGTATGTCACAAATCCCATAATTTGTTAAATTCCCTGTTTAGTGTTTACCAAATTAAAACCTAAAACAACGGTTATGAAGAACTCAAAAGTTGTCTATTCAAACCCTTGCGAAAACTGTACAAGCAAATTACTGGAATACAGACTAAACGGACAAACAGTACAAAAGTACACGAAAAATGCGTCTAAAGCTCCAGACAAACATAAAAAAAAACAGAAACATTGCTTTGACTTCAAGAAAATTTAAATTTTAAACAAAGACCGTAATTATCAGAAACTAATTATAAAAATGCCGATATTGGAGGACTTAGCAATATATATAATAACATAATACTCAACAATTAAAGTGGTACATTCTCATCTTGTCATATAATCGTGTTATATTTTCAACAGCAAATATAAGTAATAACAAAAATATTATTGTTCCTTTAACGAAAACGAATTGATATGTGTTTGCGTGAGAAAAAATTACCGTTTAAGAATTAAAAATGACAAACATTCCGGATACATTGTGTGGTTTGCCTGTATAAGGTGTAGTTGTTTTATCTTTAAGGAATGTCGTTTTTGAAGAAATTGGTGTGCCATTTTGGGCTTTGAAGATTTTTGCTTGTATTCCTACATATTTTGATCTATAACCATACACGTTTTAATTCGTTTAATGTGTGTAAAAATTTGTTTAATCTGTGGAAAAATTTAAAATCTGTTTATGGATTCTAATTTGCACAATGACCTGTTTTGCACCCACAAGGAACCCTGCGTTTTTGACAAACAACCGAGGCTGATAGAACTTTCAATGATCTTTGAAGGGATGTCGTGCGTTGGCGATTTGAAAAGTATCCTTGAAGAAAATGTTATGTCAATATTTAACATCTTCACAGAAACTTATAGCAAAATGCATACATTACGGCCTACTCGAACCAAGATTTGATACTTCTGTGTTTTTCCTCTGGGTGAGCCTATGGGATTACCTGTGCGCCAGTCAGTCGATACTAGATTGTTTGGATCACAAGTGTTTGTTAAAATGACTACATTGATACTTGCCGGAATATCTGATAAGTTTATTGAAAGGCTGTTTTACCGTCTGGACGAACCCATTTAGAACCTGTCCTAAATTGAGGAAGTGAGAGTTTAAAATATTATGTATTCCAACTGGAAACTAACAGATTTTTTCCAATATTAAGAAATGAAATTGACTAACCCAAACCAAACACTGTCACTAAAGCAGCTGGCACCCCTATGCAAGTTTCCTCTAAGCTAAGTATTAGATGACTTAGTTTCTCCATTTCTATATATATCCAGAAAAAAGTCATTATTATCTCTCACCATATCTTCAAGTAAAACTGAGTTTTTTCGTGTAATACATCGCCTCTGAAGAAAACCAATGAGATAAATTTTTCCATTATGATTGTATTGTCAACTTCTTCTCCGATCAAACGTAATTTAAACATCTTTCATTGGAATTATTTGAAATAAATACGAATATACAATACCGGTTTTTCTGATCAGGTTCAAAACTACGTTCGCGTTTTTGTTCTTTACATAAATATTTAAAAAAAAATCTCAGATAGACAACGGCGTTATGCGTGGAGGGTTGTGTAGGCGGATGGGCGATGGGATAAGTTAATTTACTTGATGAACATCATTAATTTTTAAATTTAAGTTGAATCACGTTTATACTGAATGTAATTGAAATTTATCGTATTGGAAAGGCCGATAATGACATCACGTGCGATTGCCGGTATGTTCGAATAAACAGTACGCCTTCAAACAGTTTTTATTTTAGTTCAGCTATTTGCAGTAACAGACGATGATATTTTTAAATGCCTTGGAATAATGGAAACAAAGAAACAACATTTATAAATAAAATACACATAAATTAATTATCATATTTTATAACTTACAGTTAAGAATATCGTGATTATAAATATATAACTCAAAGATGTGGTTTTGGGTTGGATAGGTTATCATGTTATATAATAATACTCACAATAAAAGTGACCTGTCAAAAAAAAATAATATTAATTTTCCTGCACGTATATCTAACAAGAAATATTCAACATTCTACTAATATAGCTCTCCTGTGTTCAAATGTACAGATATATTTCACCTTAGCTATAAGTAATTTAAAAATAAGTTATTACGTACTCTCAAAGATTATTATTGATGATTACCTACAATATCCGGATCGTACGGATTATATGTTACAGTTTGTGAGCGTTACAGTTGATTATAGTGACAATGTTTAAGATACTATAGTACTTGGTAGTAGGGGGGATAGGTTTTATTTACCTGTAAAGTTCTAAACAAGTTAAACAAATGAAATATTATTTTTAAGTGAATCTTCTTTAGAGCAATACGATTATGAATTTGGTCTCCATACCTATTGTAACATGCAGCCCGCCTAAAGAAATATCACTTCAAGAATTAAAAACTTTTGGTAACTCTGCCTGAGGAAGGAGTCGGGTGAATCGAGTAGCTTGACCTCAGCCGGTCCCAAGCCCGGACAAAAGAGGAGGGTTCCGGGGTCAGGTTAGCAACCTACCCCACGTAAAATGGTAGAATGGCTCACAGAACCAACACACATGCCTCGGAAAACGGACGGAACAACGAAACGGCGGCGCGGCTACGAAAGACCAGGAAATCCTCATGGAAGTGCACAGACTCCGATTGGATATATGCGCAATATCTGAAGTAAAAAATAAGGGAATGGAACAACAAAATGCAACAATTATATACTTATCCATAGTGGGAAAGAAAGAAACGAGAGAGCCAAATCTGGTGTGGGACTTCTGGATATACGAGAAATATGAACAACACATAACGAACATAGCTTACATAAATGACCGACTAATACATACAACATTGGAAATACAGAAGAAATAAATTGATATTGTAAGTGTATACGCACCCGAAATTAGTAAACCCAAGGCCGAACGGGAAGAGCTACAACCAGCTAGAAGTCCTACTAAACACCATACCCCGAGAAAAAAACTCATTCTAGCCGGAGACTTCAACGCTAGGATCGGCATTTAATGAAGACGCATCAAATGAAAATGCTGAACTCCTTCTAGGAACTTGCAGTCACTTTGAACTACGAATAAATAACACATTCTATCCTCACAAGATTTAACACAAGATAACGTTGTCCAACTCTAGAGATCAACAGTCCACTATAGACTACATCATAACCAATAGAAACATCCACCCAACGCAGATCCAGGATGTACGATCGCTTGCCTCTACGGACATGGGAGGTGGACACAGACTGGTGCTATGTAAGATGAGAGAGACTAGGAGTACAACTAATCCGTAAAAAAACATCAGTAGTCCGTGAAAAATTCAACATAGAATCCTTCGACAACGACAGCACCAAGGACTTATACAAATCACGGTTAAAGGAAAGAATAACAGCTCGGGATACAATCGATACGGCTTTGCCCAAAATCAAAATTAATACCATAACAGCGGCAGAAGAGGCCATTGGCAAAAGAAAGGTAAACGTGAACGCAAAAGCCAACAAACCATGGTTTACTCCAGAAATAAAAACCCTCGCTGCAGAGAAAAGAGCAGCCTACATCAAATACCTCACCAACAAAACAGCTGAACAACGTCAGCAATATGTCACCGTAAGAAACAGAGCCAATGCTAAAATAACACAAATCAAAAAAGATTATTGGGAAAAGTTCTCCACCGTCATGCAACATGACCTGTACGGAGGACAACGGAGAATATGGAACTTCATTAGATCGCAGAAGAAACCAGTTAACGGACAAGTCGCAGTCAATATTACCGCTGAGAAATGGACAAACCACCTCAAGAGGCTGTACAACACCGAAGAACAAGCGGATCTATGGACCATGCCCAACAGCATCGACAACTACATTATAAACAAAATAGAGATCAAAACAAGAACCAACAAATTGAAGAACAGAAAATCACCAGGCCTAGATAAAATAACAAACGAAATGCTCAAAAATGGGGGCGATGAGCTGATGATAGAACTATCACACCTTTACAGTATGATTATGTCCACAGGAGAAGTACCCCAGGAATGTAAATCTAGCATTAAAATCCCTATCTATAAGAAGGGAGAAAATAAAGACCCAAGGAACTATCGAGGCCTAAGCCTGCTCAGTGCTCAACACCCCCATGAAGCTGCTCACCAAAATAATAACCCAACATCTATCAAGTACAGTCAGCATCAATGAAGAATAACAAGGCTTTAGGCAGAATAGATCAACAACGCTATATTCATACTACGACAAATCATCGAGTAGTTCATAGAATTTAACAAACCTGCGTTCCTCTGCTTTGTTGACCTGGCTCAAGCATTTGATAGAGTGCAACTAAGGATGTGCTAAAAATCCTGCAAGAACGAGGAGCCAACAACAATATAATCCAGGCAATAAAACAACTCAATACCAACAACAGTACAAGAACACAGTCAGCCACCTCAATCACAGAGGAAGTGCAGATATCGATAGGTTTCAGGCAAGGAGATAGCCTGAGTCCGATAATCTTCAACCTGGTAATGGACCGCATCATAAACCGGGTGACGAAGTTACAGAATGGGACAAACCGAATTCAAAATATTGTGCTATGCAGACGATGCGGTTCTCATAGCAGAAAATGAGGACAATCTGCAGCGAATGCTATTCGAGCTAAACCAGGCCGCAAAGAAATATAACATGAGCATCTCGATACCGAAAACCAAATCTATGACCATAAGCAAGGAACCGATACGATGAAAGCTGGCACTAACCAATCGAACAAGTGATGAGCTTTGAACACCTGGGGATAATAGCTTCAAGCAGCCGAAATACACATAACAAGGTGAAAACACAAGTAAATAAAGCAGCAAGAGTGTCTGGCTGTCTACATAATACTATTTGGAAAAACAAACACATGTCGATAACCAGCAAGGCCAGGATCTACAGAACAGCAGTGAGGCCCATCCTCACCTACGCAGCGGAAACGAGAGCAGACATCATAAAGAGCACTACGAACGACCGAAATAAGGACCCTGCGAGCGATCGCAGGCGTCACACTGAGGGACAGGCAGCGAAGCAATGAGATCCGGGAGCGATGCGATGGGATGCCAGATGTTAGATGGTCACGAGGAAGAAGAAGAGAGTGGAGAGAGCATGTCAACAGGATGGGAAACGATAGACTCACCAAGGCCAAGGCCGCATACAAGGAAAAACCGAACACGACCAGACCCTTAGGAAGACCACCAAAAAGATGGGCTGACTCCTGGACTTCATCGTCACAGGATATCGAATAAAAAGTTGGAAAAAACGGGACATAGTCCTATCAAAAGGAAGAAGAAGCAGAAGAAGAAGAAGAAGCCTTTTAGTCACCCACCATTAGAATAAAATTGAATTAAATAAAAGTTTGTTTTGCGGTGATAGAACCCAAAGCGAGCGCCATTATAATGAGAGAGTCCGAACCATATACCAACGTGTTACGGGGACTCCTATATAATTTCGTTTAAAACTTGTCGACAAACGTGCGGTGCGCAGAAAGAAAAACTGTATCTAAAAAAAAAAGATGGAGCGTGAAAAGATTGATAAATAGATCTGTTTACTTAACTCACTCAACAATTATTCATCAATTCCCAATTCCTGAATTTGTGGTTGTTCTTGCCTTTATTTCCCATTCATTTATATTTATAGAAAAAAAATCAAAATCTAAACAAAAGTGTTAACAGCTCTTTCGCCACGTTCAGTTCCATTTTTAAATCGTCTTTATCGCTAACTAATGATTTTTTTATCGCATTCAGCCAATTCAATCCCGAAACTTATAAGATTGAAATTTCAATTTGGACCATGCACCAAACTGTATTCGATCGATTAGATCGCATAGAGTTTCACGTTGTATACATAGTCATTGGTCAGGATGACTGTGGAGATTTTGGTCAATCTTCAAATGAATACCCTGTATAGCGACAATTATCTAATGACAGAAGAGGCGGCTATGTTGCCAGGTGAAATATATCAAGATTGAATAGCTTTGTAAAAGTCCGAGCACTCTTAGTGAAAATCGTACATATTTGAAGAAAGGAAAAAAATACGTTATTTTTTGCGTTATTTCTGTATCTTACTGTTTACAATTTGCCGCACTGTTTAACATTATAACTCACGCTTTCCTAATAAAATAACGGCTAAACTTTAAAGATTGTATATAATTAATGAGCTTTCAATCATTAATTTCTTATTAGTGTCAATAATAAAATTTTAAGGTTTAAATAAACTTTGAAGCTTGAACGCGATTTGTAGGAAAGTACCTTCTTAATAACTGAAAAATTCAGAAAAATAGGTCGGTTTCAAAACGTCGTTGTTCTCATACATAAAACCTCGCAGTCCATCAAGGCGACGAAGAACGGTTTTTGTCATCTCGAAGTAAACGATTCCAATTTTCATCTAACTGCATCTTAGTTAGAATGCCACAGTTCTCATGGTCATAACGGACACACTGAATATACCTTACATAGTTTTCGTCACGTACAAGTAAATAGAGGATTATCGAGTCGCTACTATTTCTGTGAAAGCGTAATACTTAATATATTTTTAGTTGTTAGAAAATAAACAAGGAAAAATCAACTTTACACAGTTTATCCGTAGTTCTAAATAATAGATAATTTATTGACTACAAAAAATGAGGTATTGATAGAACTAATTGCCATGCCTTTAGTGAAGATGATTTTGCTGCCAGGTCAGGGGCAGTTGAGAGAAGTTGAGTAATACCATTGACATGGAATTGATAATTTTGAACTTACCGGTTCAACGAGTGCTAATGCTTTGTA
>MU188310.1:0-21848 GCA_016904865.1 Pissodes strobi
TTTTTAAAATAAAAACGTATTTTTTAAATCAGGATATTATTATAATATATATCTTTAAAAACTATTTTTGTTTCTGTTTCACATTTTACTTTATCAAAAAAAATTTCTACACTACCATAAAATATGATGAATGCTCTGGATAGGGGGCCCTAAGATTTTTTTAGCCTAGGGCCTCTTCAATGGTTAATCCGGCCCTGATCCTAATAATGTTTGTGTTGACCTACTTCTCTAAACTTGTTACGTAAACCGCTGTCGGTCAGGGAGAGTGTTATGTAACGACGTACGTAGGGATAGAAAAGATCTGATGAATCAGGCAGAGAAATATACGTCGTCACATTAATATCTCTCCTGCTCGG
Source organism: Pissodes strobi (assembly GCA_016904865.1). NCBI lineage: Eukaryota > Metazoa > Arthropoda > Insecta > Coleoptera > Curculionidae > Pissodes > Pissodes strobi. Next base: position 357 of record MU188310.1, read on the forward strand.
GTAAAAAGCTGCTTTTATTTTAATTTGTTCGGATATATGCAGTTTTTAGTATGGAATTAAGTGTTTAATTTACGAGATTTTTGACATCAGAAGTGGAATAGTGCCTTATGCCGTTAGTGGATTTGTTTTATGTTTTTGACTATTATTCTGTGGTGAAAAACGACTTTTGATACACTTTGGACTGACAAAGGTTTAAATAAAAACAATAGACGATGGCTTCTAGTGATGGTGATGCTTCAACTCATGTAGTTTTATTGGAATTGGTAAAGGCATTGCAGTCTCAGAAATCTAGTGAACAGGTAGATTATCTTAGACTCGAAAATTACGATTCCCGCAAATGGGTAAGTCATTTTGAACATATTTAAAATGAAATTGGATTGTGCGACGTAGACATTTTGGCAAAAATTGGCCGCTTTTTATTAAACGATTCTAATGGTTTGAACGTTGGGATCCAGATTGTAGAGATTCGGATAGAATTTGTGGATGCTTTTCCTGTAAAAAAAAATCTAGGGCGGTTGCTGGACGACGCAGTTAAATTCGTTAGTTCCAATGTGAACTGAAACTTATGTTCACGAAAAAACAAAAATGTAAAAAAATATGCGTGCGAGTTGGTCTGAGGCTGATCTAGTAGAATTGAATTAAACGTGCGGAACGCAGCTACAAACAACAACTATTAATTAAACAATTTCTGATTTACTTGTATTGTTGGTCTGTCAAATTTTTGATATCTGCTATATTTCAAGAGATACAGATTTTTTTGTAAAACCTTGTTTTTTCAACTTTTTGCTAGTTAGACCACACTGTGCGTTGTAGCGTGCAAACTTTGTAAGTAATTATTATACCTTACGAAAAGCTTGTTTTTGTTCAGTAAAAAAATACACTTAAATGTTGTGATGTGCAGTGGCGTACTTATAATCACTATATGTCTATGGTTTATGAGTATCTCACAACGTTTCACGATTGTTTTGTATTGGAATTACTCGCTCGCAAAATCAAACACATCAAACTGGTGATATTTAATTTCAAGGGTTTCAAAACAAGTTTAATTTTATGAATAGTGCCGTATTGGAAATAAATAAATAAAATTGTTCCAAAAATTAAATTAAAAAATTATAATTTAAAAAAAAAATTTTAGACACACTGTAAAATTTACATGTAGGCACAGTGCAATATTAAAAATTAAAAAATAGGGATAGGACTTGCATAATCTAGAGGCGAGTACTTTCCAACGCAAAACAATCGGGAAAAATTGTGAGATACTAATAAACCATAGTATAAGTGATTAGGTAAAAGTACGCCACTGTACATCACAACATTTAGGTACACATGTTTTACTGAACATAAAAAAGCTTTTCCTAAGGTATAATGATAATCACTTATAAAATTTGCACCATATAACGCACAGTGGGCTGTAGCTACCAAAAAGTTGAAAAAATCAAGGTTTTACAAAAAAAAACAATATCTCTTAAAATATAGCAGATACGTAAAATTTGACAAATTGCTTTCTATGCTATAGACCAGTGATTCAATTGACGTGCAGTGACAATATTTAAAAAAATTATTATGAAAGTTACATGCTATTGAAATTGGAACAAAAATCACCGTCTTCTTTCACACACTGTATATAATATTTTTTGAAAGCTTAAAAAATCCAATACTGAAAAGTTTTTCCTAAGGGATAAGTCTATTAACCATTAAAAACCGTAGGTCGATATCATGTCTGGTTAAGGAAATATTCAGTTTTAAATTTAGGCTAAATTTTCCTTGCTCGAAAGCAAATGGCCAGCAGTTTATATTAGTTCTACGGTTTTTTCCTTTTTTTTAATTATTTTTTTCTCATTTAGTTTTATAATACTTTTATTAACTTTTCGAACAATCTTTTACCTTTTTTTAATATTTTTTTTCTTCTCTCCTTTTATAATACTTTTATTAACTGTCCGAACATTTTTTTACGTTTTTTTTTTCAGTTTTTTTTTCCATTTAAAAAAAAATCCATGTAGAATTTTTTTCTGCCCGTTTTTGCCATCTCCGACTTCGTAGCTGAACTCCTTCGCTTTTTTTTGCCAAAAACCGCGTTTCTCTAACTTTTTTTTAATTTTTTCTTTCTTATTTCTTTTTAAAATACTTGTATTAACTTTCCGAACAATTTTTCACGTTTTTTACCCCGTGACACGGGGTCATCGCTTGTCAGAATTTCGGTTCCAGGCTCCGTTGCAGAGACATCGCCAAAAAAACCTTTTTTCCCTGTTCAAAGGTAGCCTCCCATGAGGCACACCTACCATAAAAATTTCGACCCCGTAACCCTTCTCGTTCTTCCGAAATTAATTATTTTAGTTTTTTCTTCTCCCCCCTATCCTGGCCGAACGGGGGGGGGAGGGGTACGGGGTCCAGTTTTCATCCAGGATCCTTATTTTACCCCGGCTGCATGTCCTGAAAATTTCAACTCTCTAGCTATACTGGAACATGCTTAATTAAAGAGGCGTTTCACTTTGAAAAGCGTTTCACTTTCATAAGCGGGTTATTTTTTCTGACTTTACCCTCGCTAAAGAAGTCACTTCAATAATAATTAACACAAAAATAAACTAAAGAAAATTGGCGTTCACGCAAAAATTTTGCCGTCGACGACTGTACTAAACAAATCTCGGACTAAACAAACTGACAAGCACGTGGAGATGACAGTTGGCCGGTTTACCTCCCACTCCAAATTTTTGGGCGAAATTTATGTTGTCGCTTTTAAAAAGGGTGTTATCGTTTTGATTCCTAAAAATAACAAACAGATCCAACTAATCTTAATGATTTTAGACCGATTTTACTCCTTAGCACAGACTTTAAACTGTACATGGTGGCCCGTTTATTATGGGATGATACTCTATCTCAGAATCTACGGGGTGTACCAAAAAAAGTTTAACACAAAAGTTGATTAGATTTCCCTAAACTTTAAAATATTTTATTTTAATATATACAGGGTGTTGGTAGTTGTACCCAGGCCTGACCATCACACCACTCTCTTCCCCTGGAAAAAGAAGGAACTCCTCTCTTTTCTTCCTTATTTTAAATAGAATACCCTGTATATTAAGGCATTTTTGAATTCCTCGGAAAATTCTAGATATGTTTTATATATAATATCCTATATCTAAGTCTAACCGTTTTTGACATACTTTGAATTTTATGTCAAAAATGACGTTTGCAGGTCTAATTATAACTATCAATTTCTCCCCTTGAAAGCCGTTATTATTTAATTGCAGTTGGTTTCCTTGTAGAAAGGGATATACTTTAGTGGTTTGTGTTGACATTTTGATATGAAATAAATACAGGGTGATCAAAAACTGAGATTAAAAACGAAATGAAAAAAATCGTTAAAAGTTATTTTTTCCATTTTATAATTTTATCTTATTCAGGATTAAAAATAAGGGTGACTTTGTATAAGGTTACCTATTCCAAAAATGCGTAGTTTTTGAAATATTGGCGATTTAAGAGTTTTCTATCGTAAAAATGCTATGGGGCTTTTAAGTCTTGTTATTAGTTGGCCATGATGGCGGGGCGGGGCAAAAAAAACCATCGAGCACTACATAAATGACACTATTTTGGCTTTCTGTGAGTCTGGAAATCAATGTTTAATAGTTTTTATACCACCTAACTCTGTCACTTTATATTATTATTATTGTTATTTTATTGTTATATTGCTTTATTTTTATTAATATACTAAAGTTAATATACTAAAGTTATTCAATGTATACCCCAGAAGAAAGAGCCCGATATGCTGGAATGTTATTTATCCAGCAATAAAAGCCCAGTCTTGGCGCTAAGAAGTTATGTTACCAAATTCCCTCTAAGACGTCATTCAGAAAAAAAAGATTTTCGACAGTCTACCAGTGTTTTCGAAGAAATCAAAGTCTGTTGCAAAAAAAAACAAAGGGGCCGTCATGTTTTGAACAATTAAAATCAACTTAACCTCTTACTGCATTTTGAAGAATCTCCTGAAACTTCCACCCGACAGGCAATTCTGTGTCAACACAGACCACTAAAGTATGTCCCGTTCTAGAAGGAACCCAACTCCAATTAAATAATAAAGGATTTCAAGGGGAGAAATTGATAGTTATATTTAGACCGAGAATAACAACCGCAGATGAGGGGGATGAGGGCACCGTTGTGTATTTCATTAATTAGTTGCAGTATTTCAGTTTTAATTATGTTCCAAAAGTATACGTATAAAACTCAGGGGTTAGACCATCGAGTCCTGGAGATTCGTTTCTTGGAATATTTTTAAGAATGTTTTTTATTTCATCCTCAAGAATTTCCGCCTTTAACTCGGTATTAACATCATCTGAAATTGTATTTTGAAACATTTGCTGTGGAAATTCAGCGTAATTTGGGGATTCACTAGGTTTTTTGTACAGTTCTTGAAAATAATTATTTATACCCTCAGCTATTTTATTTTTATCCCTAATGCATTCACCATCAATACAGATTTTATCTATTGATTTTTTATTAATTAATTTATTTTCCTTATTCAGATGAAATAAAGAGAAAATTTCGTTGTCAATCTGTTCATAGTACCTACCCCTGATCTTTGCCCCTTCTAGATGAGATCTTTGTTCTTTTAAAATAAGCGCCTTAAATTTTTTAATTTCTGAAAAGGTAGTTGCATTGAAGTTTTCTGAATCTATTGGCTCTTTTCGGCATTGCGTAAAAAAATCTACTTTTCTCTTTCCATTTTTGTGAATCACCCCCGGCCTTCATTTAAAAAAAATATCAATTTAGGGTTTTGCATATGTAGGTACAGGGTGGCCAACTAAGGATGCGAGGTACTGTATCTGGGAAACTATCCATCGTATAGACGTGCGGCAAAAATGTAATTACTGAACCTGGAAAATATTTTCAAGTTTCTAAAATGACCACTAGGGGGCGTAACTACAATCTTGAATCTAAAAAAGTGATGTTTCTGTGAATTCCGCTATAGTAACCTAATAAAAAAATTCCACATATTTGAAGTTGAGGATAATGTAAAACTTTTTTGTTTAATGCTTTTTGCTGTATCTCTAAAAATAAAATGGTGGGGGGTATTCAAAGTTTTTTTTTAAATAACACCCTGTATCTGCGAAACGGCTAAGCCGATTTTAACAAACTTGGGTTAGTTCAAAGGAGCTATTCTTGGGCTACAAATGTGTATTTATTTATTTATTTATTTATTTATTTATTTATTTATTTATTTACTTATTTATTCATACACGGGCTAAGCCCATTCGTACAGGAGTAATAAAAATAAAACTAAAAATAAAATAAGAAACAAAACTAAAATTAAATTCGTTATTCGTTATTTGTTTTTCCCCACCGTAATGAGAAAACATTAATTATCCTTTTTTTGACAAAACTCAGAGTTGAGGTGCGTACAGACCTGACGAGACGCGCGCGCGACACGCACGCGACGCGCCTGCTACGCGAACGCGACGCGCACAGTTTTCTCGCGCGCCTGCTGTGAACCATGTAGAGAGACGCGCGCGCCACGCGACTAAGTTCTATTGCACTTCTTCACTGATTCTTGCGCGATTCCTACGCTCCTACTACTACCGTCCACCCTGCGCCTCGCTATTTCTTTGATCTGCCGTCGAAAAACCGACAGCAGACGGGTAGCGAGCGACGCGCCTCGAACAGGCGGTGCTAGGGTCGCGCGCGCGTCGCGTCAGGTCTGTACGCACCTTAAGTAGTCGTAGGGTAGGGCGGCATAATCGGTATTGCACGTGGGCGACGAAACAGCTAGCGGCGGGTCTGTTAATGAGCGCAATTTGCGTAAGAAAAATTTAATTTTTTTTAATATCTCACAATCTGCCCCGATGTTCAGGTTGATAACATTTCATTTAATAGGCTGGGCAAATATAATGCTGACACAATTAAAACTAGGCCAGTGAAGATAACAATGCAAAATGCAAGTTTGCTACATAAACTAATCAAGCATGCAAGCAAGCTTAAGGAGAATGAGTCATTTTAAAATGTCTCAATTTAATTCGATAGAACCTCTAAACAAACGAGTTTCTACCAAGAGTTAAAGCGAGAAGTCGCAGAACGAGAAAGAGGCGGTGAACAAGGCCTAAAAATTAAGTATTTACAAGGTGTTCCTAGAATAGTGACTTTAAACCACTAGGGTCGCCCTCGTGCAGAAAAAACGAACTACTCATTCACTATCAGAATACTCGAGGTTGTAATACTAAAATTGATTCAATCTACAATACAGTGGCGGATTGTTTTTATGACATATGGGCATTAACCGAAACTTGGTTACAGGATTGTGTGTCTAGCTCAGAACTCTTTTCAAACGCATACTGCGTCTATTGTGCTGATAGAAATCTTCAAACTCATGGCTGCTCCACTGGCGGGGATGTTCTTTTAGCTATTAAGAATGAACTCAATTCTACACCAATCAGACTCTTGGAATTAAGTCAACAATATCCATTAATTGACATTGTGGGCCGAGAATAACAACCGCAGCGAAGCGACAAAAGCCGTCGGCACCTTTGAAGTTGAAGAGCCAAGTTCAGTTTGTCATATGTGACAGATGGCCGGCTTAATACACTGAGAGAAATGTAATGAAGGGAAAAGAAATGCTATACACCGATAAAACATGTATTTAATTACATGTTTATTATTTACTTTATTGGAAATGTATTATGAATAATAGTAATCTTAGGATTTAACGGTTTAACTCAGAGTTTACTGAATTGTCGCGTTCAAACCCTTTTGATGTGAATACTTCTCTGATTTCATGAGAGTGATTTTTCAAGGTCGAAACTTTCGTATTGTTGATTGGACGACTAATCCAAACTAACCAAATCTATTAAAATTGTTTATAGCGTATCGGAGTATCGGAACCGGCTCAAATAAGCAAAATAAGTTGAGACTAAGTGAAACTAACCCAAAGTTGATTCGACGACTAACCCAAACAAACCAAATCAATTAAAATTGATTATAACGTATCGGAACCGCTTTAAATGACTAAAATAAGTTGAGAAGTGAAACTAACCGAAAGTTGAATCGCCGACTAACCCAAACTAACCAAATCTATTAAAATTGATAATAACCTATCGAAACCGGTTCAAATGACTCAAATAAGTAAAACTATCCAAAAGTTGATTGAACGACTAACCCAAACTAACCAAGCCTATTAAAATTGATTATAACGTATCTAACCCAAATTAACCAAATCTATTAAAATTGATTATAACTTATCGGAACCGCATTAAATGACTAAAATTAGTTGAGAATAAGTGAAGCTAACCTAAGTTGAATCGCCTACTAACCCAAACTAACCAAATCTATTAAAATTGATTATAACGTATCGGAACCGGTTCAAATGACGAAAATAAGTTGAGAATAAGTGAAACTAACCAAAAGTTGATTGGACAACTATCCCAAACTAACTAAGCATATTAAAATTGATTATAACTTATCGGAACTGGTCCAAATGACTAAAGTAAGTCGAGACTAAGTGAAACAAACCGAAAGTTGATTCGACGACTAATCAAAACTAACCCAATCTATTAAAATTGATTATAACGTATCGGAACCCGCTCAAATAAGTAAAATATGTTAAGACTAAGTAAAACTAACTAAAAGTTGATTAGACGACTAACCAAATCCATTAAAATTGATTTATAACGAACCGGAACCGTCTCAAATAAGTAAAATAAGTTGAAACTCAATAAAGAAGTATCCGCTTCTATCACGTGTACTGTGCTACTCACCACTTTTTTTTGAAGTGAAACTTCTTTAGCGACGGTAGTCAGAAAACATGTAACGCTTATCAAAGTCAAACGGAAATCAAAGTCAAACGCCCCTTTAACTAAGCATGTTCCAGTATAGCTAAAAATAAAATTATGTGCCTCACCTTTATAAGCATCCAACTGAAGTGAAACTTCTGAATGAGATTTTATCTTCTTTTAAGCTTTTTTCTCAACTTTTGCCCCCGGTTTTGGCCCTTTTTAATTTTTTTTTGTTTTTTTTTTCAACTTTTTTTCGCCGAAAACCGCGTTTCTCTTTTTTTCTTATAAGTTTTTTTTTAATTCATTTTATAATACTTTTATTTACTGTCCCAACAGTTTTTTTCCTTTTTTTTGTTATTTTTTATTCTTTTTAGTTTTATAATACTTTAATTAACTTTTCTAACAATCTTTTACGTTTTTTTTTTATTATTATTTTTTCTTCTTTCCTTTGATAATACTTTTATTAACTTTCCGAACATTTTTTTACGTTTTTTTTCAGTTCTTTTCAGTTATCGAAAAAAAAATCCAGATTTTTTTCTTTCCGTTTTTGCCATCTCCAGCCTCGTAGCTGAACTCCTTCGCTTTTTTGCCGAAAACCGCGTTTCTCTAAATTTTTGTTTAATTTTATTATTATTTTTTTATTTTGTTTTATAATACTTGTATTAACTTTCCGAAAAACATTTTAGGTCTTTTTCAATTTTTTTCTATTTTTTCGAAAACTTTTGGGTATCCGGGGTGGTGGGGGTATAATCCTCACCTCCACTGATGACCTCGAGACACGGGGTCCTCGCTTGTCAGATTTTAGGTTCGAGGCTCCGTGGAAAAGATATCGGCAAAAAGCTTTTTTTCCCCAAAATGGCCATTAAATTAGAGTCCCGGTCCCCGAATATGTTTAAAGGTACCGCCCATGAGGCGCACCTACCATACAAATTTCGACCCCGTAACCCTTCTCGTTCTTCCGAAATTAATTATTTTAGTTTTTTTCTTCTCCCCCCTCTCCTAGCCGAACGGTGGGCGGGTGGGTACGGGCAACGAATTCTTGGGTTAGACGTCGCCGTCGTTGAGTACGGGTCCAGTTTTCGTCCAGGACCCTCATTTTACCCCGGCTATATTTCAGCCCTCTAGCTATATACTGGAACATGCTTAATTAAAGGGGCGATTCACTTTGGTAAGCATTTCATTTTTTCTGACTTTACCCTCGCTAAAGAAGTCACTTCAATAATAATTAACACACAAACAAACCAAAGGAAACTGCCGTTCACGCAAAAATTTTGTCATCGACGCTTGTACTAAACAAATCTCGGACTAACCTAAACTGACAAGCACGTGGAGATGACAGTTGGCCGGTTTACCTCCCACTCCAAATTTTTGGGCGGGATTTATGTTGTCGCTTCTCTGCGGTTGTTATTCTCGGTTGTGGGTTGCAGAGTGAGTTTGTGGGATTATTGTTTTGTTACTGTTCTTGCGTTATACATACCGCCCTCAATAACAACTTATTGAAACCTTAGCTTTGCATAATTGTACTCAAAATAAAAATTTAATAATATTAGGCGATTTCAACGCGCCAAACTTGAACATAATTCCAAATGATATTAAATGCAACTTATTGAGCAATTTTTCTACTATGTTGGACTTACAGCAATTTAATGAAATAAGAAACATTAATGGCCATACATTGGATTTAATATACTCTAACATGGAGTGCGACGTTATTGAGGACGACTCGGCGGTGTCAAGGGTGGACCGTCATCATCCGCCATTGCGCATAACGGTAAGGGGTGGCGTTGGGCATTACAGGCAGTTTGAGCTTTGCAAGAGCGCCACCGGGTCCGAAATTTTAAACACAGATTGGTCGCACGTCTATTAGTGCTCCGATGTCAATGTGGCTTGACTATTTACAACATTCTGAGTGGTATTTTTGAGACCTCCTATCCCTACAAGATGAGTAGGAAAAGAAGGTATCCCTCTTGGTATAGCAAGAATATCATTAGTCTAATTAAAAAAAAAAAGAAAAGGCCTATAAAAAGTATCGCATACACAAGACTATTTTCACGACATTTTCAGGGAAATTAGGAGAAACTTAAAAACTGAAATAGACGGTGCATACAGAGAATACATACATAAAATTGAGGACAATATATGTAGGGACAGTTCTGAATTTTGGTCTTTTATGCAGGCAAAGCGGGGATTTTCGAGAATATCGGGAATATTAAGCTAAAGCATTCGATGCCTCAAGCTATAGTCAACGCCTTTTCTGGGTTTTTTGAGAGTGTTTTCATTGAGTCTAACCCCTTATTTGAGCATAAATCAAACATTACCTCAAATGAAACCGTAAACGTTCATAAAGTGAGCGAAAGCGATATAATTTTTGCTTCTAAAAAGCTCAAAAATAAACTGACAGCCGATATCGATCAGATTTCTAGTTTTGTGGTGAAGGACTGTATTGGGGCCTTTGCTGCGCCTCTGTGTTTCTTGTTTAATCTGTCAGTTAACTCTGGTATATTTCCGACCTGTTGGAAGTTGGCACGCGTCACACCGATATTCAAAAAAGGGGATAGATCTGACTTACAAAACTATAGGCCAATATCTATTTTGTGTAACTTTTCTAAACTATTCGAAATGTGCCTCTACAGTCAAATTTACCTTCAACTTAAATCCTTTATTTCTATCGATCAACATGGTTTTATGGAAAAGAGGTCATGCGTTACCAATCTGGGTTGCTTAGCTCAATTTATATGTTCAGTTTTGGATAATCAGGGCCAAGTCGATGTAATTTATACGGATTTTCAGAAAGCGTTCGATCAGATTGATTTGTACATACTTATTGTCACGACTAACAACCGTCCGAACGTTTTTGTGCTACCCTATAGAACTAGCCGCCCCGCCGTGCCCCTCGCTTCTCTGTCTGTATGAATCATCGACCGGCCCGCCGCGAAGTTTCGGGATAGCTGGAATTATCTCGATGGTCTCGTCGAGATCATATAGAGTGGCCTCAGAATACTTCCCGAATATTCGTGATAGATTTGAGATTATATATAAGCAGACCTAAGTCGGATAGTTCAGTTCAGTTAATCATTGAGTGTTGAATAGATATTAGTGGTAAAGTTATAAGAGTAGTATAGAGTGTTAAATTCTATACAGTGGTGGTGAATAAAGAGAGTATTAGTTGAAAATAGCAAAGTTGTAATTCTGTTAAGAACCCACGGGAAAAACCTAACATATGGTGTCAGAAGTTGGATTTTGAAGGGACCGGACTTGCGAAGTATTTTTCGAGGAAAGAAGTACAAGTACGTCAAAGAGACCGTTTGATTGGTGGATTCTGGTAAAATTTTATAACATTCTATGGTCAATACAAGGCAACAAACGGCGGAAATGGAGCAAATAAATAAAATGTTAGCCGATTTTATGGATAATTTAAATGCTGAGAGGCGAGCGGATCGGGAAGAGGATGAACGTAGAAGGCAAGTGGACCGGGAAGAGGAGGAACGTAAGAGACAAGCAGAACAGGACCGGCTTCAGAAAATTTTACAAGACCAGGAAGACAAAAGACAAGCAGAACAGGACCGGCTTCAGAAAATTTTACAAGACCAGGAAGAGAAAAGGCAAGCAGAGCAGGACCAGCTTCAGAAATGGATGCTGGATGTAATTGTAGGCGAGCAAGGAAAATTACAGAAAATATTGGACGGACAAAATGAGAAATTTGAAAAAGAAGTAAACAATATTCAAAAAGAAGTAGGAGACGTACAGAAAGAAATGAAGAATCTACAGGCAGAATTTACCAAATTAAAAAATCAAGGATCCACCGAGAGCGTATTCGCCACAGGACAACATATCAAACCTCCAACTTATGACGGTCAAACATCCTGGACAATGTACAAAAGACAATTTGAAGCCGCTGCTGTTGCCAACGGTTGGAATAATGAAGAAATGGCTACATCACTAGTGGTAGCGCTTCGTGGATCTGCCCTGGAACTACTGCAGACCATTCCCATCAGCCAACAAGGGAAATATGACATCCTTGTAGCTGTCCTGGAGAGACGATTTGGAGACCAACACCGAAGACAACTGTATCAGGCACAAGTAAAGTCGCGGCATCAGAAGCCTGGTGAAAACCTGCAAGAATTTGAGGCAGACATTAGACGTCTCATTCAATTGGCCTACCCGGGAGCGACAGAAGAATTTCAAGAGGAACTTGCTGCCCAATATTTCGTGGATGGTATTAGAGATCCAGAAACTCAGAAAATGCTACGCCTAGCCAAATTTGATAACAGCAGCGAAGCTTTGGGTCGAGCCCTAGAAATCGAGGCGGCCTGTAACATCTCCAAGCCAAAAATCAGGGCCGTATCCATCCAGGAAGAAAAGCCGACAAACAGCTGCGAATTAACTGAGATGGGCGAAATTTTGAAGAAATTAACGGAAGTTCTTCAGGCCGCAGGGAAATTCCGGAAGCCAATTGAAGATAGGCCACGTAACCGAAATACATCAAGTCAGTGCTATAGATGTGGCAGGACTGGGCATTTCAAAAGAGACTGCCGAGTACAACTACGGTCTAGATCTCCATCCAGAGACGCTAGGGCCTCCAAGTCAAATCAGGAAAACTTCAATTAGTCAACATTGCGGGGCGGGTGTTGGCTAAAGAAGATAAAGCCCCCAGGATCGTCTCCATAAAAAGCCTAGGAAAAGCCGCCGACAGTCTAACAATTACAGGAAAAATCAACGGAAGAGCCATAACAATTACTGTTGACACTGGTGCGGCGGTATCTTTGATAAGATCCAACAGAGTGAATAGAGTAGAAGTTCTACCCATATCAAAGAATGTAGTTTTACGTACAGTTACCGGTGAGACAGCTGAAGTACTTGGGGAAATGGATATCGAACTTCAACTGGGACGAATTAAACTACACCACACAGTGTTAGTCGCCGACATCGAGGACGAATTTATTTTGGGGATGGATCTCATCGGTCAACATGGATTCTCTTTTGACAACAAGCTTAATCTTCTGAAGTTTGGCACCGAAGAGTTCATCCTTAACAAAACAGACGATGGCACACCGACTAAAGTAGTGGCGGCATGTACTGTCAGAATAAGCGGAAATACCGAGCAGATAATTTTTGGGAAATTGGAGAAGGATTTTGGAGGCTGCATCGGACTTATCCAACACCACGATTTGCCTTGCAAACACCTCGTAGGCAAAGCACTAGTCAAAACCGACGGCGAAATACCGATAAGGATAGCAAATATTTCATCCAATTCCATCAAAATCAATAAAGGAGATGTAATAGCCACTTGCGAGCCGGTGCAGTGGGTAACCAGTTGCGAAACGCAGTCAGAAGTAACACCCTCAACATCACCTAAGGAAGTCCTAGAACATTTCCAGAAATCGTGGCAACATCTGTCTTCCGAAGAACTGAAGAGAGCTACACAATTTATCAAAGAGCAGAGTACAGCCTTTGAAAAGAAAAATGGCAATACTGGAAGAACGAACATCATAAAACATAAAATCGACACTGGGAGTGCTCACCCCATACGGCAGCATCCTCGAAGGTTACCAGTGACGAAGCAGCAAGAGGTTACCACATTAGTGGATAAAATGCTTGAAGATGGAATTATTGAAGAGTCGTCAAGTCCATGGTCATCTCCTGTTGTCTTAGTCACCAAGAAGGATGGGACTACCAGATTCTGCGTGGACTATAGAAGGCTCAATGACGTCACCAAGAAGGACAGCTACCCACTTCCCAGAATTGACGACACGTTGACGACACTAGCAGGTTCTCATTGGTTCTCAACACTCGATCTAAAGAGCGGGTACTGGCAAGTAGGCATTGACGAACAGGATAAGGAAAAGACTGCCTTCTCTACCGGAAGTGGTTTATATCAGTTTAAAGTTATGCCCTTCGGACTATGCAATGCCCCCGCTACTTTTGAGCGTCTTATGGAAGTTGTTCTACGCGGCCTCACTTGGAAGACATGCCTGGTCTATCTTGATGATATAATGGTAATGGGAAAAACTTTCGAAGAGCACCTACAAAACCTGCATGAAGTTTTTACCAGGATCAAGAATGCTCAGCTCTTACTGAATCCAAAGAAATGTTTTCTCTTCCAACAAAAAGTCGAATTTCTCGGACACGTCGTGTCATCAGAGGGAATCCAAACTGATCAACGAAAGATAACAGCAATCAAAGACTGGCCTCGTCCTCGCGACAAACACGAACTGCGGAGCTTCCTTGGTTTATGTACTTATTATAGAAGATTTGTCGAAGGATTTTCAAATATAGCTGCACCTTTACATAAGCTCACTGAAGAACGAGCACATTATAACTGGGATCATAACTGTGATTCTGCGTTCAGGAAATTAAAAGCGGCTCTATGTTCTAGTCCAATATTGGGATATCCGGAACAAAAGGGTAAATTTGTATTGGACACAGACGCCAGCAACACCGGCATCGGAGCAGTTTTATCTCAAGTACAAGCGGGAGAAGAACGGGTTATCGAATACTACAGTCGAACACTTTCGAAACCTGAACGTAACTACTGTGTAACCCGAAAAGAGCTTTTGGCAATAGTACGGTCTGTTGAGCATTTCCATCAATATCTATATGGGCAAGAATTTCTGATAAGGACTAATCATGCAGCACTTAAATGGCTTTTGGATATGAAACAACCTGAAGGACAGGTAGCCAGGTGGCTTGAAAAGTTACAACAATATAACTTTAAGGTTAAGCACAGAGCAGGGAGATTGCATAATAATGCAGATGCTTTATCCAGAAGACCATGCGCGGATAATTGTAAGCATTGCCAAAGAGTAGATCAACGAGAAGGAATTACTCCGATTAGGCTAACGAAATTTGAGGTTGATCAGCAGTGGACCACCGAGCAACTTAAAAAGGATCAGCTGGAAGATAGTGAAATATCACTATTGCTAAGAGCTAAAGAAGAACAGCAACCAAGACCAAGCTGGAGCGAGATATCAAATAAAGGACTTGCTTTTAAAACTCTGTGGGCTCAGTGGGACTCCCTGGTGGTGGAAAATGGACTTCTTAAACGAGCCTGGGAAAGCGCCGATGGCAAAGTAGTGAAGACACAGTTAGTGATACCAAGGAGGAAGATATCGGAAGTTCTGAAAGAAGTTCATAATGGAAAGTCTGGTGCTCATCTCGGAGTGAACAAAACGATTGACAAGATTCGCGACAGATTTTACTGGGTCAACTACTGCCAGGATGTGAAAACGTGGTGTCGGCAGTGCTCAACCTGTGCCGCAAGCCAAGGACCCAAAACAAGATCTAGGGGCAAAATGAAACAGTATAATGTGGGCCTACCGTTTGAACGTATCGCCATTGACGTAGCTGGCCCCTTTCCAGAAACAAATAATGGTAACAAGTACATTTTAGTGGCAATTGACTACTTCAGTAAATGGCCTGAAGTCTTTACAATCCCCAATCAAGAAGCTGTTACCATAGCAGAGGTCCTTGTGAATAACCTATTCAGCAGATTTGGTGTTCCGTTAGAGCTGCATTCAGATCAAGGACGCAACTTCGAATCCAAGGTTTTCCAGAAAGTCTGTGATTTACTCAACATCCATAAAACACGGACTACCGCCTTACATCCACAATCAGATGGCATGGTTGAGAGGTTTAACAAGACCATTGAAGAACATTTGTCAAAAGTCGTAGATGAACATCAGAAGGATTGGGACCAACACATACCACTATTTTTGATGGCCTATAGATCAGCAGTCCATGACACGACAGGACTAACACCAGCCATGGTTTTATTTGGAAGAGAACTCCGCTTACCCTGCGACCTATTATTCGGAACGCCAGAAAACCAGGATATGGAAATTCAAGACTACGCGGACTCCCTTAAGGAAAAATTACTATACATCCATGAATTAGCCAGAGAAAACACGGAGAAAGCCAGTGACCGAATGAAGACACGATATGATCTCAAAGCTAATTCTATGGGATTTCAGATGAACGATAAAGTCTGGTTATATAATCCGCAAAGGAAGAAAGGAAGATCTCCCAAGATAACGCCAGTATGGGAAGGACCCTATACAGTCATCAAAAGAATTAATGACGTTGTGTATAGAATTCAGCGTAGTCCCAGAAGCAAACTGAAAGTTGTTCACCTCGACAGACTGAAAGCATACCACGGACATGCAGTATCTGATCGGGACGATCAGGTTTAAGAGGGAGGCAATGTCTCGACTAACAACCATCCGAACGTTTTTGTGCTACCCTATAGAACTAGCCGCCGCCGCCGCGCCGTGCCCCTCGCTTCTTTGTCTGTATGACTCATCGCCCGGCCGGTCGCGAAGTTTCAGGATCGTTGGACTGGAATTATCTCGATGGCCTCGTCGAGATCATATAGAGTGGCCTCGGAATACTTCCCGAATATTCGTGATAGATTTGAGATTATATATAAGCAGACCTAAGGCGAATGTTAGTCAGTTCAGTTCAGTTAATCATTGAGTGTTGAATAGATATTAGTGGTAAAGTTATAAGACTAGTTTAGTGAGTTAAATTGTATACAGTGGTAGTGAATAAAGAGAGTATTAGTTGAAATTAGCAAAGTTGTAAGTCTGTTAAGAACCCACGGGAAAAACGTAACAATATTATATTATTTGCATTATAAGTTTTGGAACAAGTTTACATATTATTCAATGTAGTTATTTTTGGAAAAAGTCTGTGATCTTCTTCTGTTTCTTTACCTGCAATATATTTTAATGCTATGTCCATCGCATTTCTGGCTTTATCGTGAGAAATCGTTTCCCCCTCTTCGACGTCCCCACTTTCACCATCATCATTCTTTTCATCTTCTTCAGTTGCTAAAGCTATGATTTCATCATCGTTCAAAAACTCGTTCTCAGGATTATCATCAACTTGTTTTATCCAATTCTCTATATCTTCTGGCTGCATTGTTTCGTTACCCGATAACTTTTGAATATCTTGTAGAATGGCTATGTTTTCCACCTCTTCACCCTCTGAAAAATTTGTATTTTCAACAAGTGTTTCGATGTCTGGCCAAAGTTTTCGCCAAGACTTTATGAAAGTGCAGGACGGCATTTCTTGAAAAGCTGTAGCTAACATGTACATCACATCCTTAATGTTGATTTGTTTGACGTTTTCTAGAAGGCCCTTGTCTTCACTATCTGAACGTTGCAAAATTTCGGAAACAAGTTTACGTCTGTATCGTTTTTTCAAGCTTTCAATCACCCCTTGGTCCATTGGTTGCACTAAACTGGTAACATTAGGGGGAAGGTAAATTATTTTTATGTCAGCTGTATCGCAGGTCAAATTTTGAGGATGAGTTGGTGCATTGTCCAAAAGTAGCACTGCTTTGATAGACATATTTATGCCCTTTAAATGTTGTTTTACCTTTGGAACAAATTCCGATTCAAACCACTCTTTAAAGAGGTCTGTGCTCATCCATGCTGATTTTTGTGACCTGTAATATACGGGAAGGGACGACGGATTTATGTTCTTGAACGCACGTGGCTTAGATGATTTTCGAATGACAAAAAGAGGGATTTTGTGGGTTCCTGCTGCATTGGAACAACCGGCTACTGTAATGCGCTTCTTAAAACCAAGGGCCGACTTTTCGTGGCTGCCTAGAAAAGTTGTTTCTGGTAACATTTTAAAGTTCAATCCGGTTTCGTCCATATATACACTTATTCAGGAGTTAATTCCTCAGTTTGAACTTTGTCCCCGAACTTGGTCTTGAAGTCAGTTGCACCAGAAGCATCAGCAGACAATTTTTCTCCACTCACATGAGCAAAATGAATTCCGCGTCTCTCCTTCCATCGGTTAAGCCAGCCATCGCTAGCAAAAATTCGCCAGCATTTTCAATTATTTTGTGGATAGCTAAAGCCTTTTCTTTCAATATTGGTCCGCTAATCGGTGTACCTCTTCGACGTTCCTGCAGAAACCAAATCCATAAGGCCTCATCCACGATGTCGCAAACAGGTTTTTTTCTCGTACAACGGTTCAACAAATTTTTATCACACTCCATTTTCGAACAAAAATCCTCGATGGAACGCCTGTCTCTTCGCCAGTCGTTTACAGTACTTTTGCCAACGTTAAGTTCGGCACAAATTTTCGCCACGGATTCACCATTATCCATTCGCTTTAAAACCTTAAGACGCGTATCCATTGAAACAACAACTCGTTTACGCTTTGCACTCATCCTACAGGAAAAGACTGCCGCAGTTACTATACCGTACAGCACGAATACATTAAATTAACTGACCCAAACTAGGACAAAAACAAATTAAAAATACTCGTTGTAAAAGTGAGCTAAAACTCTAGAGACTCACTTAATTTAATTCCTGGAATTCGGTTGGGCGTTTTTGAACGACAAAGAGGGTGCCGCGCATAAAAAATGTGTCATAAAATTCGGTCGGCCTAATATTATAATATTATTTATGGATGTAAACAGACCGGTTAATCCGTCGGTCGGTTAATGCGAAGCCGGTTAAGAGGAATCATACTGTAAATGACTTGGCAGACTTTTTTTACTGATGACTTAAAAATGTATTGTGACATTTCGTCCATCTCTGACTGTGAATGCCTTCAGAGTGGATTGGATCTCCTGGCTACATGGTGCGATAACAATAGACTTAGTCTTAATGTATCCAAATGCTTTGTAGTTTCATAATATAATTATGCAAATAAATCTCAAGAGCTAATTAGATGCAGCACTATAAAGGTTCTTGGTGTAACCTTTGACGAATTATTTAACTTTAATATTCATTTGCTAAATACAATGTTGTCTGCATCGAGATCATTGGGCTTTGTCTTAAGAAACTGTAGAGCATTTGAAAGCCAAAGGGCATTACGGGTGTTGTTTTCTTCATTTGTTAGATCCAAATTAGAATATGCAGTAATTGTCTGGTACCCAATATATCTAGCTCCAATGGCTTGGAATCTATCCAAAGAAAATTTGTCAAATATTTAAGCAGGATGGCGTATATCCAGCAAGAGGAACTTCACAAAAGTTGCTTCTGGATCGTTTCAATATGGTGTGCTTGAACGATCGCAGGGAAATAATAGCGATACAGTTTTTACATAAATTATTGCATAATAAAGTTGACTGCATTGGTTTGCTTAATCAGCTAGCGATATGTGTTCCTAGGGTTAGTTCAAGAAATTTCTGCATATTTTACTGTGATCGGCCCAACAACAATATGCTGACTAGATCTCCTTTGTATTTCAAGTTAAAAACGCTAAATAATAGTGGTCGCGACATCGACATATTTTCAGATTCTATGGAGACTGTTAGAACTAAACTTTTGTCGATTCGTGATGACTGATTTTTTGAACCGATGGCGATGGGTTGTTTATTTGAAACATGTTTGTTTATATTTCTGGCAGGTACAAATTTAGATATAATTCATATTATTTTTTACAATATTTAATAATTTTTTTTTTATTTTTGTTGTTTTTATAATTATATTTCCTGTAAGTGGGTGACTGTTGGAAATAAAGAGCTATTTATTTATTTATTTATATTTATTTATCACAGGACACTTAAATGATAAAATGTTGGTTTTAGATATATTAAACACTAGTCTGTTGCTATCGCCCCAGTCCATCACTGCCCCAATGTCGTGATTGATGGTATCCCTCAAAATATCACTATCTGTTCCTAGCCATAATATTGATGTATCATCAGCAAATAATGTAAATGATCCATTAATGCTGATGGATAATAGGTCATTGATGCATATAAGAAACAAAAGCGGACCGACCACTGAGCCTTGAGGAACCCCTTGCTCAATGCTCTGATGTGATGACAAACCATTTAATTCTTTAATGTATTGTTTCCCATTAGTCAAGTATGATTCTAACCATTTCAAAGGCATACCTCTAAAACCATAATGGAAAAGCTTCCGCAGCAATATTCCCCGATTCATGCAATTAAAAGCCTTTGAAAAATCGCAAAACCCTGCTGCGGCCATCTCTCCCTGATTGAGTCCAAGATACACCCTTTCAAGGAAGTTAAATATTGCATCACAAGTACCCTTGTTGTTCTGACATCCAAATTGTGAAGCATTCAGCAATTTGTATTTTTGAAGGTAGTCGACCATTCTCGATTTAAAGATTATTTCAATTATTATTTTTGACAGTGTGGCAGAAGTGAAATGGGGCGATAATAATTTGGATCCAAAACGTTGCCATTCTTAAATAGTGGCATTACCAAAGCAGTTTTTAAGCAGTCAGGAAAAATGCCCGTGTCAAAGGATTTATTTATTGCCATCACAAGAGCGCTTAGTACATAATCAGGTAACCTCTTAAATACTTTTAATGAAATGTTTTCAATACCTGACTGATGTTTGACTGATTATTCTGTATGAAAAAGAGTAAAAGTTTATTGAAGAAATATTTCGCAGGTAAGTCAGAGGATCAATGTTTGACGAAATATGACATGTCAAATTTTCTGCAATCGAACAATAAAAGTGTTTAAAATCGTTCACATCAATATCAAGATTGTCATTAGAGCTAGTATTAGTACCTCTCAAATCATTTACCAAGCTCCATATTTCCTTTGGTTTATTTTTAGCCTTATCAATTCTATACCATTATAATAATTTCTTTTTGCAAGATTTATAAATTTTCTGGAGATCATTTTATTTATTGGAGTATGTCATAAATCGTGTGGGGAAAAACTTTCTAATTGTATGCAATACTCTCAAATTTTTTGAAGCTATTTTTAGACCTCTAGTAACCCATAGTTTTCTGCTTTTGAATTTTATAGATTTTTAGGGGGAAATTTTTGTTAAACATATAAATTAATTTTGTATTAAAATTGTTCAGAGCATCAGATATTTCAATTATTGATTCCCATCAGTCTCCTGGCATTGATGCACAATTCTATTAAAGTTACCTTCGCTGTATATCCTCATTCTTTTAATAATTTTTTCCCTTTTTATAATTTTAAATGCTACTTGTGCTAAGATAGCTTCATGATCAGACAAACCTGAAGGCAGAACAGTGGCTTCACACTCAACAGTTTCATAACCATTAAAAAAAAAGTAATCTATTAGAGTGCTAGAGGTTGCAGTAATGCGGGTTGGGCCTTCCACCAAAAGCTTAAAATTCAAAGACTTAAATAAATCCATTAGATCACTAGTATATCTCGAATTTATATCACAATAGTCAATAATTAGATCCCCAGTTATTATAATTTTTGAAGTAAGTGAAAATTGAAATAATAAAGTTTCCAGTCTTTTTAAAAACTGTTCAATAATATGACTTGAGGTTGACCTATATACACACAAAAGATAAACAGAGCGTTATTCCGTACTGAAATGAAAACGTGCGATTTCTTCAGTTCACAATAATAAAATTGCACAAATATTAGGAAAAATTGTAGGTTTAAAAAGGGAAAACGAGCGTTATTCTCTAAAAGGGCCGCACTGAAATGTCGTGCGATTTCTTCAGTTGACAATAATAAAATAGTACAAATATTAGGTAAAATTATAGGTTTAAAAGGGGAAAACGAACGTTATTCCCTAAAAGAGCCGCACTGAAATGTCGTGCGATTTCTTCACTTCACAATAATAATATTGTACAAATATTAGGTAAAATTAGTAAAATAAAAAAGGGAAGGGCAAAAGGGAAAACTAGCGTAATTCCCTAAAACAGCCGCACCGAAATGTCGTGCGATTTCTTTAGTTCACAATAATAAAATTGTACAAATATTAGGTAAAATTATGGGTTTAAAAAGGAAAAACGA